>VWYH01003732.1:3889875-4095521 GCA_013399365.1 Pampusana beccarii | reverse complement strand
GCCCCCCGCGCGTCCCGCCCGGGCTCGGCCCCGCTGCCCGCCCGGGCCTTGCCCGTCCCCGGCCTCCCCCGTGGGGATGCAGCCGGCCCGCTCACCCCCGCCCGACCTCTTCTGGCTGCTGTGCAGGAACCGGCCTCCCGGAGCTCGTCCCCGGCCTCGCAGCCCATCCCCGGCAGCCGGTTCCGCCTGAGGCGGGCAGCAAGGCCGGGAGCGCGGCCACCTGCTCCGGCCCGGCCGCCCCAGCGTTGCTTCGACGCCTCCATGGCCCCGCATGGCCCGCTGGCCCGCGGCGCCTCGGCGGGGGACAGGTAGCGGCGGGGCGGGCAGCCCCAGGCCTGCGATGGGAGAAGCCGAGGCGGCGTGAGGAGCCCACCGGCCGTTCCCCTCGTCCCCAGGAGCGTGTGGAGCCCACCAGGCCCGGAGCGCCCTCCGCTTCGCCTCGCGAGCTGACATGGCTTCGGCATGCTCGATCCCGCTAGATTGCAGCGGTACTTGAAGGCAAATAACGTGGCTCTTTGGCCTTCGCTAACTCAATGCTATGCAAAAGAAAAGGAGGAGGAAAAAAAAAAAAGAAACCTTGACACTGGTTGTGGTGGGAATGGCTGTTTCCTGCCCTGGGTGAGCCTACGTGTGTTTTCTTGCTTGTGAGATGAACTAATGCTGCTTTACCTGGTGGAAGATACACTACAAATGGCAGCCTGAAACTTTGGTAAGGCTTGGTCATTACTAAGCAGTTGGAACTTTTGCTCTTTTCTCTTTTTTTTGCCTAAAGTCACCTAAGGAGCCTTGTTGTCATCTTGAAAGCACTGGAGGAATCTGCGCTTGTCTTAATTCTTCACCTCAAGTGACTTTATCACGCAACAAGTGCAACCAACACACCCACCTAAAATACGTTCTCCTTTGAAGCTCCTTCCCAACCTGGAAGATCAGGGATCACAGACTTCTTGAGAAACTTCTCATCCTGGGAAAGGCTGCCCATAGTTACTTTATGGGGCAGCAGCCTGGAAAAGTTCTTGGGGACCAAAGGAGGCCAAGTCTGCCTGCCCTGCACTTTATCAAAGGAGCAGGGAAGAAGGAGTCATCGAGGCATGGGGGCCCACACTGTAACGTCTTCGTCGAACATGGTAGGAGGTTTCTAGTGGTATTTCTTTACGTTTAATTTTGGTTTGCCAAGATAGATACAATATGGATTTATTCAAGAGTATGGTATTGTATTTTATGGTAGTCTTGTTTTCTCCCCCTTGCTTCTTAATACACATCTTCTGTGATTGTTTGTTAAGAAAATACTTGGGTCAGGATTGCTTGTTACTATACAGCTAAATGTGAAATACAGGGAAGTAACGTTTTAACATTGTAAAAGTTTCTCATTTCTGCCTCAGATATATTCTGGTATAAAGTCTGGGAAAGTGTTTTATCCTTTTGGAGTTGTGTCTTTCATGGGTATGGTCCAGCCACAGCTGATGGTGATGCTGTGGTCTGGGACAAGTGTTCTTTAATGATCTTTCCAAAAAGGGCTCTACTACTTGGCGGCGGGGGGGGAAAGACTTCTTTTGGAAAGTTTGTGGATGCTGCTGTTGTGACAACTGATTGGAATAAAACGGTTTCTTGTTTATTTGTGTAGTGCTTTTACAGCACTTTCAGTTAGTGGCTTCTCATAGCTGGTTAAGCCTTCATTTTGTGCTGTGATGGATTTAAGTGCTAGAAGCTAAATGTGACCGAGTCTGGGGTACAGCAACCCTGTCACTTGCTGGTCTTCCACAAATTAGGAGGGGCCTGAGAATCTCAGGAAAGAAGCCAGATGAAAAAGCTCAGTAGGACTCAGAGGTAGGTTCAGTAACTGTTTCAGATGTGTTTGTTTGTTTCTTTTTCTTTAAAAATATTTATAAATTTATAAATTGAAGGCATCTCTACAAAAGTGAGATGCAGAAGTGCATAATTTCACTGAAACGTCTTGGAGTAATCCCTGCTTTTGCACAATGCTTTTTCAATTCTAAGGTTCTTTGAGAAGATATGCTACTGGTTGCTATCTTCAGCTGGAGAATGGGATTTTGATAAAGCTTCTTCAGCAGTTTTGTCCTCTTGAGGAAGTGTATCTGTGAACAAAACAAAACTGTGTCTATAATCTTCATATAATAAAAAATAGGACTATTTTCTGTATCTGAGAGCGCAATCTAGTAGTTAGCAGAGAAGTTTTGATTCCATTTTGGTTTAGCTGGGCTTTGCTTTCAAACTTTGTCTTACTCTGTTTTTCTAGAAGGGACCAAGAAATCCTGTGCAGTGTTCAGCAAAGACATGGACAGAGATGCTGTGTATGTGCTACTTTGTTGAAATATTGTTTTGAGTCACATCAATGTTATTTCTTCTGATGTCCCCCACAATGTTTGTGCGCTGAGGTCATTTGGAAATTGAAGGTAAATAAGGGAAAAGCAGAGAGTATAAGGGCTAACTTGGCCTTCTGATGATAAACTCACTGCTGGTTTTTTCCAAGCCGCGCTTTCAGTCCTGAGATACGCTCGCTCCTCTGCCCCCAGTTTAGTTGCTGCTTTTACTACTTTGGACAGAGTTTCAAGGTCAGATGAGATACAGCAAGAGTTCCGACGGCAAGCAGCACTATATTCTATCTACCTTTGTTGTTTCAATGTGGCAGAAGAGCCAGAAACGTTCCTTTTTGATCATCTAACAGGAATAGGCAGATGGTAACTTCTTGCCAGTATGACCTGAGGTCAGAAGATCCCAGCACATTTGCAAAGAAAAATAGCATCTATAATGTCCATACGCCATATGTCCACAAGAGACCTCGGTGTCTTGGTTTAGAAAAGAATAAACTTGAAAGGGGACATCAAGGCCAGTACATCTGTTAAAAGAACTGCAAAAGATCAGCCTCACTTACCCACATGAGGAAAAGTTTCTTCCTTTGGTTGTGTGTGGAGTTGCTTCGAAGCACAGACAGTAGAAGGCTGTGCCACCGTTGTTTGTTGTTCAGCTCTGGTTTGAGATTGTGCTGCTCTTTTTCATTTCTCTCTGTTTTGTTTTTTTTAATTGATAATTTGTCTTTGAAATATGTAGTCTGACATACTTTAAAATTAATGGACACAATAGTATTTAATAAGTCCTATTCAGATATGGTTCATTAGGCTGTAGTTCATAAAAATAGATGAGCATTTTTTCAGGGCTTAAATTTTTGCACGTTTGTCTTCCAGTACTTTGATTACACAGTTTCTTCTAAATGCCAAACACTGTGTCTGGTTTCTCTATCACACTGTGGGAACCAGTTTATCCCAGGAAAATAGTTCTTCTTGCTTTTCATAATTAAGAAATGCATAAGAAGAAATTCCAGGGGGGGCTGCCTAAAGCAAACCTCTAGAAATGGTAGAACTCTTAAAGGTATTTGTTTGAAGTTCTTGTATATTAAAGCCCATCATAAAACAAACAAACAAAAAAGCTTGTAGCATGGCTCTTTGGCTGTGGTTGTGTTTTTGGAAAGCTGTTTCGTGACCCTGTTTCACTACCTGCTAAGTTCTGTTGAGGCCCGTTCAGCAGATGCTTAGCGGTGATTTTCAGAGCACTGGAGACCCTAATGGCTTCAGTGATATTGAATCTTAGCTGAAAGGGTTAGTAGCTATTACCAGACACTAACAATGCAAGGCAAAATAACTCTGAGGGAAGTAATTCCGTTTCTCGGTCATCGTGCTCTCCGTAGCACTCAAAGCGACGCATCGAGAGGCTTCTGAAAAGCAAGGAGGCAACTGGCCAGAAATCAGCTCTGCTGGTGGTCAAACGTTCTGTGAGAATAATGCAGAAAGGCTCTAAATTTTGTCGTGAGTTGACAATTGAGTGCAGTAAGTGGGGGAAATAATCTATGGACAAGTTTGGGGCTTTTTTCTTTGTATTGCTGCTTTCTCCACTGAGGGTGTTTTACAAGCTGGAGTTCAGGCTGGTGTGGTTACCCGGGGCAGCGGAGTAGCCCTTGATGGGATTGTGGAGATTTCATTTTGACGCAGATTACTCAGTCTCTTAAATTACTTGCAAGCTTGCAATTGAGAGGAAGTATAAGGGCAATGTTTGCTTCTTGCCTTGAGCTTTTCTGCGTGGAGAAATGAGTCTGTAGTTGTTACTTTTTGGGAATATCCAACTGAGAGAAAAGCCGTGGTCGGAAGACAGTTAATGGGAGCGACTTTGTCAATGCATTTCAGAGTTTGCACACTAGTGTATCGTGTGCCTTTCCAGAACATTAATCTCAGCAAAACTCAAACTTCTGAAAAGAAGGGAGTCTTCCCACAGGGCTCAACTCTGATCCAGAGTTGGCAGTGGTTAACTGGAGTAATCAGCAAACACACCTTCTCTAACTGTCTTGGGTGGGTGTTGCTGCGCTGAAAGATGAGCAGGTTCCCTGAAGCATCTTGGCGTAACAGTATCTCCAAGCAAAAGCAGCACCTGAAGGTTTAAAAAATAAATTCCAATCATCAGACCTGTGATGCATAAGTGAAGAAGTGATGCAAGGTGATGCAACCTCTTAGGTGAGGTGGCGGATTTCGTCCACAGCTTTGAATTCCATTTACTGTGCAAATGACTGTTGTGCTGCCGCTTGGTCAGCAGCAGGGCAGTGTAGGTTAATGGTTGGACTTGGTGATCTTGAGGGTCTCTTCCAACCAAAATGATTCTATGATCAGCATATACGAGTATATACTACAATATATACTGTTAGAGTTATATTGGTGTTTAATATTTGTATGAAATGCTGATCATTGTCATACCATGCAGGAAAATGCATGATTCCAATAAGTTTTATTTATTTTTTTGTTGTGAGTAAAATGTTATAATAACTGTATGGCTCTGGAATATACTTTTATCAGCTGGGTGGTTTGGAGCAGGTTGTGAACAAGCAATAATTAATGATTTTGTGCTCATTAGCCTTTATCTTACAGGTGAGCTCAATATATTTTCTTTATATGCAATATACATTTGTTAGATAGTCAATTGCCCATACATGGAAGTGATTTAAATGAGATTCCTTCTGTATTAGAACTCTCTTTCTTTAAACCCATGTAGTTACAAACCCTGCATTTATCTCTTTCCATTGTTCCTTGGGGCATTTTTATACTCCCTCTCTGCTTCACCAACTGCAAAACCTGAGACTTGAAAGAAACTGCTTCATTACTCCTGGTTCTGCTTTAGACCATTCACCTGAAATTGTATGGTTAGCACCAGCCCGATGGGAGCCCGTTCTTTAGAGTCTGCCTTCAGGATCGCAGGTCTGCGTTCTAAACTGACGAAACTTCCTTCGTTGTTAGGCTGGAGATTTGGCAGCTCCCAAACTTTAATTTCCATCTCTATAAGGAGCGACTTATCCCCAGCTTTTGCGATCGTGGCTTATGTGTCCAACTTCGATGTGCTTCTCTATTGACCTGGTTAATGCTGATGTTTGCTGCAGACCAAATGCAGATTTGTTCCTGCCTCTGACTGTATCCCTTTCCACCATACAAAGCTCTTGCTATGTTTTTTTCCTGCTCCAGTTATCAAATACCAGTAGGTTTTGCTAAGAAGCTCTTCCACAATACTTGATTTAGTGTTGGAATATGTTAAGCAAGCAGCCTAAGACTTGCTAAACTGTTTTTTCCACATGCTGAGGTGGAAGATGGTGATGGGGAAAGGCTAATCCTTCTCCTGGGCAAAAACAGTTCTGTTTTGTGCACAGACTAATCTTTGATAACTTGCCATGTTTAAGCACTTCATCTCCTTTGTGATGAATAGGTAGCAAGTTGCTCATATGTCAGGCTTCCCATAATAGATTGTGCTGGTTCTGCATTATTATTTATGAATTTTAATAGGAAGGCTATGTAAGAAGATCAGGACAGGGAGGCAAGAGAAAGTTGCAGGGTATTAGTATAGAAATCATTGCTTGTAAGCAATGATCTCATTCAGCACACTTCAACGTTTACCAACCAACTCACCGTATTTTAAATTGAAGAGTTTAAATCTTAAGCTTGAAAGTGAGGAGTTGGCACAGTCCCATTGCTGGGAATTGGGAACCCCGAGTTTCCTCCCTGCTGCTCTCTGTGACGGGCTCTGTGGGACAGGGCAAGTCACGAAGGCACAGGAAGGTGAAAATGGCCTTGGAAGAGCTGCTCCTGGTGATTGTTGTTTCAGGGTGGGGACCCGTTCTGTTGTGTCTTGGATCAACGGGGTTGTGTTTCCAGCTGTTCTTACAGGAACTCCAATAAAGAGGATGTCACAGGTGTCACCTCTTTCTGCTGTGTAAAATGCTTTGATCGATTCGCATTCATGCAGACTGAAGGAAGCACATGAAATACCCCTGTCCTTCTGGAGTTATTGTTGCAGATGGACTTTGCTTTCCTTTTTTTTTTGATAGGGGAGTGAGCTGCCTTCTGTCTGCAATGCCTGTTGGTAGCTGTATAAAGAGCACCAGTGTCTTCACCCAGCGATCTTTTGTCACTTCAGACGTACTGTGCCATTCTTGTGAGACATAGTGAGTGTCCTTATAAAAAGGTCTGTTGTGAAGCGCAGAAGCTCATCACTAGGAGCGTGCAGAGTGGCTTCACCAGAAGAAATAATGGCTCTTGTTGCTTTGCTTTTGCTGATTTTCTTATCAGTCATCTCTCATGCTGCTCTATGCTGACTGCAGATCTATCTGAACAACCTGTGAGGTTGTCAATCTGCTTACCAGAGTATCTATTTTATCAATTTAAAGATGAAACTTGCACAAAAAGGGTAATGAAAATCCAGGCAATTTTAGTAAGTAAAGCTGCCTAAGGCGATGTCTTTCCTTAGTTCTTAACTGAATTAGTTCTTAGAACTTTCCTTAGTTCTTGACTTCATTCTTTCTTTAAACTTGCGTGTTTAATGCTTGTTTTGCACTTAGATATTAAGTATAACTTTTTGTGAAATGGCTGGAAGTTGCACTGCCCTGATGGCAAAATCTGACACGAATCTGCTAAAATGGTGTTTTACGCTGTCAGGAGTCCCTTTCCACACGTCTTACTGCAATGATGGAGCAAACGTGTCCTGAGTACCCGCTTGCTTTGGTTTTTTGCCTAAGGTACTTTCTCACGTTAGGCTTGGAGATAGATTTGGGTGTGTTTTTTTTGTTCTTTCCCAGAATTTCTTCCTTGCTGCTGCCGCCGAGGTTGTGAAAAGCATGGGCTTGCTTTTCCGCAGAGCGATCGCCGCTAATTTACGTGGACGTGAGCAAGATCATCATTCTTTCATGAGTGAGGAGACTGCGTGATTTATGTTGCGCCATCTCTGTGCTCTGTTTTTACTTCATGAATAGAATTTCACAACAGATTATTAATCATTAAGACTTTGGCTTCATTGTGTGTATTGAAGAATCAATATTGCCAGACGTTGCTTGCCTTGAGAATCTCCTTATCCATTAGTGCCGCTTTTCTAAGGCATTTTGGTGCATTTATCTTTTAGACTGACTTCAGTTCCTGCCTTATTCCTACCCTACCAACTCAGTACTTCTCATACACCCTTCCATGGTAAGCATCGTTTCCAGGCTCATCCTTTCAAGTCCCGTCTGATGAGTAGCAAATCCTGCCCTGTTTAGTCTCTCCTTAAAGCTCAGAAAATAGTAAAATGCTCAGCTTTATTCTGCTGTGGTTTGCACTCCATATTTGTGTTATAGAAGGAATGGTGGATTTGGAAGCTGGGAATCATGTGTGATGACAATATGAAATTTCATATTCTGCTGCCTGTGAAATGCCTGGGTTTTGGGGTGGCAAAGCTCGCTGAAGTGAGGATTCCCCCTTTGCTGACTTGCTGTTTGTTCCCTGTCCGATGTCCATCTGTGGCTGTTGGAAGTACAGGGTGACCTGGGCACGTCACCGATGCTGTTTGGGAGGAAATGTCACTTACTCTGCACATCCAGAATTTACCGACACACACACATCGACTCCATCAGGTTGTTGCAGCGAACTCAATGAGCTCATCAGCTGCCAGTGGCTTTTTCATGGCCTTTATTTTGGTGTGTGTTCCCAGAATAAACAATGGTGTTTTTCCAGAGGCCGAGTGTGTGAATGGTAGTGGGATAAGGATATGGAAACTTTAAATAGGAAATAGTTTGGGCTTTCAGGAAATGTTTGCTATTTCATTGCTGCTAAGTTGCCCAATTTCAAAGGCCACTTTTTAGTGTCGTCTCATTTAATGTAACTGGTGAAAGGCTGTTCCTGACTTCCCGGTTTTCTCAGTTTCTGACATGACCACAGGGATGTTAGGCAGTAAACTCAGCTGTTTTGCTTGGATGTTTGTGAAACTTTTATAATGAGCCTTGAGAAAATGAAACTGTTATTTGATGCACTGACCACCAGGTGTCTTCTTTGAATCTTTCTAATAACTCGCTCTGGTTAAAAACCAACCCCCTGCAGTAAAAAGTGTCTTGGAAATAAGCAGAAGCTAATGGCAAGAACCAGGGTCAGAAGTGACAGCCGTGAATTTCAGGAATAGTGGCTGTCAAGTCTTTTTAGTTACTTTCAGAGCTTGTAATCTTTCTGAGCTGCTTGCTGATAGAAAAGGAGCTTGGTAGGTGATGTTTGCTTTTGCTGTTAATGGGAAAATCTTGCTCCCTCACCTCTTTGAGCTCCATTTCAGCCCATTCTTCATTTTTTAAAACAACAGAAGTAGTTTTTACTGCTGTATTCCTTTTCACTTATTGCTGTCTTCTGCTTTTGATCTCATTCCTCTACCTCTTGTGTTATGCCACAGAAACTTCTATTATTATTTTTTTAGTGTTGTGTGGTTCTCTCAGTTTAGAAATTGATTCTGTAAATCCTCTTGTAGCGTTGTGTCTGGCATTTCCAAACATGTGAGCTTTTCCTGGTGAGGATGCTCAAGGAATAACTGGAACCAATATTCAGCCCATTACAGCTATTTACATTGCTGGTGTTGCCCGAATGTCAGAATTGCCATCGCAAACCTAATTGTGGAGTTAAACTTTTATGAAGTCGTAACTATGCTAACAAAAGTGAAGCTGTAATCTAGTAATACACTATTTTACTCAAATTTCTTTTGGATGGGAGAATTTCATAATAATGAAGAAGATTTAGTGCATCTAGCAAAATAGTTTAAGCTGTAAATATGTATGCTTGAATGGGTTTTTATTATTTTTATTAGCTCTAAGCTCTCTTCATATCCTCTGTAAATCTGACAACACATAATGTTCGTTTAAAAGGTCCATTCTAGTTTAGCCAGAATTACTGGAGCAGCTATTAGAGCTGTTGTCTGACTACACCTCGTGTTTGCGAATAATTTAGGACAGCTCGAATGAAAAGTTTTGAGTTAATGCCAAGCTGTTATTTCTTCTTAAATATATTTAACTTGATGGATAAGAAGATGCATTTAAAATTCTCTGCAATCAAACCTTTATTTCTTTTAAGACTATTGATGGATTGCACTAAACGTTTGCTATGTATGTTTCTTTCCAAACGTGCAGCTATTCAATACAAAATAGATGCCCTTTCCTGGAAATTAACTGGAGGGAAGACGAAGCTATTCCCATCATTTGATACTGTTGATGTTCGTATAGAAGCTGCATTTCTTTGGGTTCTGTGGATAGTCTGTTATGTCTAAATAGTGCCTCCCACACAGAGGTTTGGATGTCAAGGTGCTGTCATGTTCCAGGTATTAAGCAGTAATTATTGTTACGAGGTGCTCGCATAAGAGCGTAAGTGTTGCTCAACCCTTCACATTCCATGTCATTAGGAAAAAAACATGTTGGGGAAACTTCAGTCTAATTAGACCTCACTGCAAGAATTACTGGTTCTTTTTATCTTGCTTTTGCTAGAGAGTGGATGTACAGGGAGGCTTTGTTTGAGGACAGGTACATCAGACTATGCGTTGTGTGTTTTGGATTGTTTGCTAAATACAACTTGCTGACGTATTCCAGGAGTTCGTTCTGGAACTGCTGCAGCGGTGGGTCTGACGGGGCCAAATCCTAAAGGCTGGTACTAGTTAGCAAAACACACAGCGCTTCTAACACCTCTTAAATAAGTAGGTTAGATTTTGAGCCAAGAAGAAGGATGAATTAGAACAGTAAAGGCTGGATTTTTTGAGGCAAATACTAGCTTTGAACGCTAATATAATCATTTTGGTTACTGCAGTTTTGCCTCTGCAAAGCAAAGGTACCGCGTGACGTTCCATTGCAGACCTGCCGCAATGTTGATAAGCAGACCTCTCCTGAGAGTAATTGCGAACTTCACTGAGCAGCAGCGTGACTTTGTAATTGTGGTTAAAAACACAGGATTTGAAGAACTTTAAAGGAAAATAATGATCAGTGCTGCATTTAGTATCAGGTACGGATTCAAAGAACCATGAAATGTTAACGTGAAGCATTTGCATTTTGCTCGTTGGAATAAGTAGCACAAATCCAATGAGATGTTTTTGTTCTAATTTGATAATTCGGGTTACTTTTTTCCCAGAAAAGTGAATGTTACAGTGTATTGGCCATATCCACATCATTTATTCCTGCATAAGTACAGAGGCATTAAAAACATCAAGGTGAAAGACGCAGACACCGACAGAGCAGATGGTTTCCAGCTCAGACGTTTCCAAATTCGGAAGCGATGGGCTTCAAAACCAGATGATCTGGGGCTCCTGGTATGAGACACGTTTCATGGCCACCAGATATCTTGAATCAGCGGGTGCTGAGGGTGCCTCGTCACCCCGGTCCCGGTGAGTCACGGCGGCGATGGGGGAGTTGCCGTCTGCGGCTGATAACGGCTGGGTGTTGGGGCCGAAATGGGGAGGTCGCTGGTGAGCCGCGTCCGAAATAACTACACCGCGTGGTATCTGAAGTGCTTGGCTGGGTTGAAATAATTGGGCCGTTCTACCTTTAAATCGGTTTAAATAGCTCCGTGGATGTCACCGTTTTTAAATTCCAGAATTAGAAGGACGGCGGCTCTTCTGTGGTTACGAGGCTTTCATCCGCTCAAGTTGTATTTCAGAAGGTTGACGCGCCGGTTGTGAAATGCTCCCCTTAGGCAAATCGAGCCCTTTGGGGTGGGGGACTGAGGACCGGAGCGAATCAGACAGGCATTTTATGTTTCAATTATTAATATAGTACTTTTTATGATTCTCAAATTGGAATTGCTAGCAGCTGAATTTTAAAAATGTACTAGTTCTAAAATTTTTAGAAGGAAAACTAACACCATGTAAGTAAAAGTGCTCTGTTCTGTCTCAGAGACCTCTTTACTATGGTCTTACACAATCACACTTGGATTTGAGTTTCTTTATCCTTCCTTGGTGTGGATTGTGCTCGTATCTGTAGCCAGATGACGTGGAGGTACCGTTGGTGCAGCATATGGAAGGGATGAGTCCCTGAGAGCTTCACAGCCTTCTTTGGAGAGAAAGGTCTTACTTACGGGGAGATGCCTTGAAAAGGTAATTCTAGGGTGTGTTTCTGGTTCATAAAGAAATTCTGATTTATTTAAAAGGGATACAAATATGCAGTGCTGAATCCAAAGCTGAATAAATGGACTTCTTTAGACTACAGCACATTGGAAGAGAGTAGGCTGGACGCTTTCCCTTCTTCCTCTCTCTCTCTGTCACCAAAAAAGTGTTTTAAAAAAAATGTATCTGAGTGCGATACTTAAGGCAAAGTACTACCAAAAAAAGGGGTTGAGGGGGAAGGAGGTCTGTGGGGGAGCTTTTGCTAAGAAGTTCCACCAATGCACCTCCACCCTGCCGCTGCTGCCATGGGCCAGGGGTCCGGTGGAGCCGTGAGACAGCAGGTCCTGCCCAAAGAACATCCCGGAACCCCAGGGACCTTGTGCTCGCAGCTCCCTGCTCATCTCGCACCGTGCGGCACCTCCCGCCTCCTGATCTCAGAGGCTAACGCAGCAATCCGAGCACCCTGGTTTTGCTGCTGTGGCCAGGGGGTTGCTTTAAGCCCCGGAATCATACCTGGAACATTTTATAAAAGGTCTGGCTTGAGGAGCGGGCCTGGCCAGGGGTCGGCCTGGGGGTGTTTTATGAGATGCACAAGTAAGAGCAGATAACGGGGACGGGGGAGGCGGAGGATGGAAACGCTCCCGGCTGCTCCGGGGCTGTTCTGCCGCTTCCTGCTGCGGGGGCGGTTCTGAGCCAGCCTGGATGACAGAGCTCCTGTTATTTTGAAACGTAGCGTACCACAGATAAACCGCGACAACGACCTTCGGTCCTACTTTCCCTGATGCCACCTACGCTTTTCCTCCCACATCTGGCTCTTGCATACGGCAGAAAACTCTTGCTACCAACACCAAACTAAATAAAACCCCAAATCCCCCAGCTTTTTCTTTATTCCTGACGTCAGCTAGTGTTGTATTTGAAAGAAATATTGAGATTTTTTTTTAATCGTTTCCCCTCAGCGTGAGGATTCTCCTTGGATAAGTAAAATGTATATTTTCACACTGGATAGCTGAGGTTTGTGGAGGTAGTGATTCCAGGGATGCATCAGTGCCGAGGTAAATGTTCTGCCTTGTCGCAGGAAACAGCCCTGAACATCACGGGTAGTTAACATGTACCGGCTTTGTTCATTAGTCAAAAACCAGATCTTTATGTTCTTTCTCATCATCAAGCTGCAACTTCTTGCTCTATAAGCCTATATAAATAGGTAATAAGACTTCTTCACAGGAGTTTTAGAGGGTTAAGAAATTGGAAGTGCCCGAAGGTACTTGGGGGTGGGATAATTTGTGTTTGCTCGTTTGAATTGGAAGTGCTGCCTTTAGCACAGGTAATGATGCCGATACACAGAATGCTGTGGACATTGAATTTGCTTTGATTTTTTCCTTGGGGTGGGGGAAGATTAAGCTGTGCTTGTATAACACTCTCTAGTAGGTGCCATCCAGTAGCCGTCTGTCCTTTTCACATTCGTGTAGTATATCCCCTGACATTGCACACTTCTCTTGTAGCTGCTCACCTTCTGTCTTCCAGTGTGTTAAAGCTTTTTTTACTTTGTTTTTGCTTTTTGTCTCTACCAAATGGTTGCTTTTTCTCTTGAAGAAGCAACTGTCCCTCTTCAAATTGGATGCTCTTGCAGGTTGGCTGATTGCTTTGTATTCCATTGGACTATGAAAATCCTCCTGTTGAGCTGGAGGAACTGAAATCCTCGTTTAGAAAAGAAAATAGTAATTTCTTACTGCCTGCTAGAAGAGCTGTTGGCCTGCACTTGAAAGTGACCTGCCAAGGATTTGAAAAAGAAAAATTGGGTTTTATCCTCTCTTTCTGGTTTTAAGATGGTCAAAGCTGGCATGAAAAATGGTGGTTTTCTGAGGGGCTTTGTCTGCCCTAAGCAGCAAAAAAGAGCAAACCTAATCTCGCTTTTCTTCTTGGGTCACCTTGTAAGCTCTGGGATGTATTAGCTTGCTATTGAAAAGAATATTTCTTTCTTTCTGCCCCTTTATGTGAAGAAAATACATGTTTTGCCCACTTAATTTGCTATTTTGACATCT
Source organism: Pampusana beccarii (assembly GCA_013399365.1). Lineage (NCBI taxonomy): Eukaryota > Metazoa > Chordata > Aves > Columbiformes > Columbidae > Pampusana > Pampusana beccarii. The sequence continues at coordinate 4,082,076 of VWYH01003732.1, read as the reverse complement.
TCTTTCTATAGTTCTGTGTAGTTGTTCCTTCCTGCTGCGTTTTGGGAAGATGGTGCTTGGAGATTGTCCTTTTTGGGGCAGCCGTGCTAGAAATGCCGGTGGCGCTCGGTAACCTGATGGGGGATGTCCCTGCTCCCCTGTCCCACCGCAGGGTTATCGCTCTCATAATCCCAAATGGTGCAACCTCCCATTGCTGCTTCTGTAATTAAATCTAAAAGCTTGTGTAGCCTGTGAACAGTCTGATTTTAGCAAATACTTTTGCAGTCTCTAATGTGCAAAATATTACCTCCAAATGCTTAGTGGAAATGAAAAATCAAACCTGTTCTTGTGAAACTCGCCTCTCAGTTTTTTTGATGAGGCTGATCAAAGTTTTTACCCGAACTCATCGGTGTGTCTGGGTCAGTGAGTGAAGCCCGAGGGATCGTGTGGACGGAAGGCTGTTGTGTGTTATAATAAAAAGCTTTGTTTTGAAAACCTGTATTTTTCTCGTAGTTTGCGGTTACGTGCGCTGGGTCGTTGCTTTCCGCTTCGTTTTGGGCGGTTGTTGAGGTCCGCCCTGGCGCTCGGAGGCCGGTGTGGTTGCAGTGCTGTGGTGCAGGACAGACAGTCAGGCCTTCTGGTCACACGCTTTCTCCTTCAGCCTCCCGATTTTGATTTATTTTAACAAACAGCAGCAGAAATTGAAGAAACAATGCACAGGTTCACCCCTCTGCAATTTTCCTGCTTCCATCAGCCTTGGCCAAAACAGCGATGGGAAAGAAGAAACGTAATTGTAGCAAAATGTTATGTCTCCTTCGTACCATAAACCCTGTACTTTAGCAAAGTATTGTATTGCTGGACTCAATAGTCCAGAAACATTGTCCTTCCATTTTTTTTTCCACGTTGTCTCTTTCCTGCAAATAATATTTCCGGAAGATGCTGTCTGAATTAATGCCATTTATATTTTTTTATGTGACCGGTTGTCTGTCTAGAGTCGTAAAATAATAATCGCAGCTGAGATTTGGTTCGTAATTCGGCATTCGTGTTCAAAGAAAACGTTTTAAGGATTACCGAAAGCTAAAAGCCGGGAAGAGGGGAAGAGGCCATCTTGCTTTTGAGATCCTTCGGGCTTTGAGATTTTGGTTCACAGCATTTGGTATTTTTTTTAACTTTTTTTTTTACCTCATGTCTAGGGACATTTTATCATCCTCCTCTTTCCTGTTCCAAGCAATTACCATTTATTTTATCTTCAAGCAGCAGCCTGTAGCAATAAATTTTAGGAAATTCCTTCCCGCCCTTTATTAAGCCCTACATAATAGCTTCCGCTACTCACTCATACATTCATTAAGAAGAATTAAATGAGTGCTGGCGGCCATTAGCAGAGCATTTAATAACCTCTCCAAGGGAAGGTGCAGCAGATTGGAATAAATGAACAAGAGCAAAAACAAATGAAATAACTTCATGGAATATGCTCAACTAATTTGTTCGTTAAAAAAAAAATAACTTATTTACATGAATGTAGCACTTTAAATGGTTTGAGACCCCTGGCACATGAGTCCCGGGTTGGGAAGGTCCGCAGGCTGCAGTGAGCGCTTGGCTGTGGTGCCTGGTGGGAGGGCTGGGGGCTTTTTGGGGAGAGAAAGGGCATTTTCGAATGTTCTGCCCATTTCCCAGCTGCGGAGGCTGTCGGCAAGGCAGGGAGGGCCTCTGCCTGGGAGGAGCTGGACCGTCTCTAACAGCTCATCCCGTCTGCTACCAGCCACGTCCCATTGGGGTGCTGGTGGTGGCCGGTCCCTGCCAGGCTGGGTTATGTGGACAAGCAAGACCTGTGACCAGGGAGCAAATCACCCCCCCCACCAGTTCTTACCTGCTGCTTAAAGATTCACTGGCTGCTGACTTTTGGCACGTGCAGGATCGGAGCCTAAATACCCCTAAATGGCTTTTCTGAAATGAAGATAGTTTAGCGGGTATCACTGCAAGTAGTTTGCTTAGGAGACCTCAGCTTGTGAAGCACTGGGATTACGGGGAGACCTGGAGTTCTGTGTTACCTGTGGAGCGGCGGCGGAGTTTCCCACTAGTGAGTCCCTCCCACTCCTGGCAGTATTTTAATGTCCGTGTGTCACTGGGACCAGTGTGGATTACAGTGCTCTTTTAATAGTTTGTGAGGCTGCTTAGCTGGCTACACCTTTCCTCTTGTCTCGGTGGAAAATAAGCCGAGTGTGAAGATGGCACCAGCTGCTGTTTCACCAGCCTGCTCCTGTGTGTAAATTAGAATAGCTGGGCACTCCGGCTTAAAACAAGCACTGGACACATGTGGAACTTCCAATGTCATGGTGAATGTGTCCCAGCCTTGCTCAGCAGCCGTTAGCGCTCGGGGATCCAATACTGCTGAGTTTAGCACACTTAAAGCCAGCCTGAAGCTTTGTACTTGAACAATTAAAAAAAATTATACAAAATAAAAAATGCAAAGACTTTACAGTAGTCATTTTTATGGCTAGCATTTCATAGCGGAAATACCGGCAACCTTAATTTCATTTTACTCTTACCTGTTTTAGTGGTAAAAATATCCACCTGTAATTCAGGTATTGTGGATGACGAGGTTTTTGTGGAGATTTTGTGGCTGCTTTTTCTTTTTTGCTGTAGTCATTTCTGATCTCATTTGAAGACCTCAATGAGTTGAGAACAATGACACAGTAATTGCTGTTATTGAACCAAAGATGCAGTTTAAGGCTTTTACCTGGATCACTACATTTGATTGATATCTTAATTTGGTTTTTTGGCAGATGAAAGATAATGAGAATCAGTTACAGTTGAAAATATTTGCAGTGGAGAATTCCTTTTTTTTTAAAAAGTTATTATTTTTTCCCTACTTCCTAGTACATATGCAAGTTTTGTATTGTAAATTCTTCATTATATTTTAAGCATCAACAGTATACAAATGGAGAGAATCCGCACAAATCATTTCAATATGCGATATGCTGCTGATAGGCTCAGAATATCTTATTCTAGTCTCTGTGCCAGATAATAGCTCAGATAATAGCTTTCAGACACGTTGTAAATAGCACTGGAGATGGTACAACATTTGTTTTTAATGTACAAATGTAGATATACGAACCTGGTTGTTTGCATTGCTTTATAAACAGCTTAATCGCCTTTCATCTAAAGGAAGAAGTAATTGGGAGAGGGGAAGATTGTGATAGAGCAGATTGGTTTTGGATCTCTCTCGTGCTGTGATCCGTGGACGACAAAGCGTTCCGAGCAGCAATGAGCCTGCAGCTTAGCGCAGGAGCGGGATGAAATACCGATGATGAGCTCATGTGTTCTTATGGGGTCACTCCCCTGCTAGTAAATAGCAGCGTTGGTAATTCTTGCTATTTTCTTGCAAGTTTGCAGTATTTCTGGCTTCTGAAGGCAGGGGGGAAAAGCTGAGATATTAAAAGGAGCCAAGGAGCAGCCCCCACCTCTGTCTCCAGTTTTCCCCCACCGCTTTCCTCCTGCTCTGAGTTGGTGGGACCGGGGCAGATCTTTCTCCGTTTTAATCGTGCTGGAAGCTTCTGTTCCAAATTCGAGAAACTTAGTTAAAGGCACAATGTAAATTGCAAATGGTTGCCCTGATGCTAATAAAAGCTAATAATTGTAATAATATCTTTATTGCTCTGAAACAATTCCCGGGTCCTTTCTTCCTTTCAAGTCGTCCAAGCCATTGAGCGCTCTGACATTTGATGGGAGCCGGGGCAGCCGCAGAGCCGAGCGGCAGCTTGCTAATGGATTTCTGATTGTTCTCCCGCTCCATTCTCCTCCTGATGAATGGTGCAGAGTCGGCTCTCGCAGTCTGGGGAGCTGATAAAAACACTTTGCCATCATGTCATTACGTTTCTCCGGGAGAGAAGAGCAGATTTCCTCTGCTGTCCTGATAGCTGGCTATCCTGCTCAATTAGCGATATATATATATATATCGAGAGAGAGAGAGAGAGGAGCAGCCTCCCTATTAGAAGCTGAAATTAGTCTTACAGCTTATATTAGGTCTTTCCTGGGCGGCTTGTGGAATCCCTGCTTGCCCTGGGGAGGCTCGAGCAGGTTTTCCTACCCTCATTTCATTTTGTGAAAGCCTTAAAGCCCCGATGTTGCACAGCTGAGTGCTGTGGGGAGGTGTGTGCTGGGGGGGTGTTTTTCTGCCTCCTGAACAAAACACCTTTTTATGCCAGGCCTCTACGTTTCAGGCGAATGTTGCCACGTCTGCCTGGGGTCAACACGCTGAGTCCCCTCCAGAGCCGCCTTCAATGGGGCTTTTATGCCGGGGGCTCCTAAATGTGCTGCGGCTGTTGGTTTAATAAATCAGGTTATATGGGTTCGGGATGCCTATTCTAGGGCTTGTGGGTGCTAACGGGGAAATTCAGGATGATCTTTTAATTTCGGTTGTTACAGGATAACAAGCATCTTGAAAATAAAATAACAATGTAGAAAAAACCCTTATTAGGAATGATTCATTGCAGTATTTTTATCAACTTAAAGCCAGCATTTGCAGCCCCTTTACATCTCTAACAACTTTAACCAGCTCATTCCTTTCCCTTGAAGGATTGATTCCTTTCCCGCTACTCCCGGTGAGCTGTGAAAGTGAATTTCGGGCTTTGTAATTAAGATATCTTGAGTTATTTCTGATTTGTCAACATGACTAATGAAAGGGGCTGTGTGTTCTGGCTCCTTTCACTGCCGTGCTCTTGCAGGTGGAGGCGTTTTGGGGGTTTGTGGGTGTAAATCAGCGGTGTGCCAGCCTGCGGGCTGACGTGTAATGGCACAACATGGCCCACCGGGATCCCCTCCAGCCTCTGCACCCGGGGGGTTTGTTTGCTGGAAAACTCCCGCTTGATTTAAGCATGGGGTTTGAGGTTGTTGAAGATAGCTGGTGATAAACTGTGGTGTAACAGACCTGCACGCTAAACATTAATAATGCCTTGCAGTATGTTTTATTCCCATGCATCTGAGAAATACCCGCTGTGTGATTTAGCTTGTATTTCACTAGATAGATCTTCTTCTCCCCCTCCCAGTTTTGGAAAAAAATACCTAATGAATTGTTGGCTTAGTCACCGCTGGTTTGTGGCTTAAAAGTTCGGGCTGTGCATTTCTTTTCATCGCGATCCCATTATATTCCACAGCTACCTGTGTCGACCTGGTTCAGATAAACAGTATTAACTTGTATTAAAACCCAAACCCCGTGTCCATGAGCCATGCTGTCTTTTCCTTCCCTAGAGAAGTCACATCAAGGTTAAGTCCTTGCCGTGCAGGCGGTTGCCTGTGGGGAGAGCTGACGTACAAGGCAGGAGCACCCGGCGCTCGGTGGGTTTTCGGAAGCAATATTTATTTATTGGGCTCGTCTTCTGTTGGCGAGAGCATCGTTTGGGCAGCACATGCTGTCTTTTGGTAGAATTTTGAAGTGATAACTCCCATTGTTGTAAGAAGCTTTTAAGCAAGAACTTTGTGCTTCCCTCAAGCAGAGATGGGCAGTTTATCTTCCTCTCTCGCTGTTACTCACTTGTTTTGACTGGTACTCTCGCCGTTCCTATTTTTCCTATTTACATGATTTTTCTGCTTCTTTGTTTCATCTCTAGTCTCTTCAGAAAACGCAGGCCAGCGTGATTTCCTGCAAACCTAGCACGGCTAATGGATCAGTTTCAAAGCCATCGGATCTGGCCCTACTGAGCGCTCCTCCCAGGAGGGCCCGTGTTCGGGACGCAATATCTGATGGTGTCACGTTGCCCACTGCAGTCCCCGCTGAGATGTGCAGCTGGAGCTCTCCTCTCTGCTCTTTTGTTTGACTCCTCCATAAAAGCAAGTTGATTATTTTAACTTGTAATAGTTATACCCCTGTCCTGTGGACAGGCTAATGCCAGATATCTGTACAGGCTTCCATTATCTCTTCATTCGTAAGGCGGAAAATGCGAAGAAATGTGCTGCTTTTTCCTGTGGATCCGTAACGCTTTGGTTTAGTAACTGGTTTGGGGCCTTGTTTGCTGTTTTAAGTGCAGCCATTTGGGTGTTTTCTCTTTTTTGAAAGGCTGCCAGCAAAACAGCATATTCAAATGTTTCCAAACTTTCCCGATTACGTAGAAAATAATCGCTGTGCCAGAACCACCAGGAATCTTTCTTATCGTACATGGTTTTTTTCTTTGATTACAGTCTTGCTGAAAAGCGGTGTTTAGGCAAACATTCCTCTTTGTGTTCCCTGGGATGGGCTGTCAGTTTGTTGGACTTCCAGCAGTCCTGTTTATTCACGTGTGCCTTTGGAAGAGTTGGGACGCAGCGGGTCGTTTTCTGCCTTTGTTCACTTCTGAGCAATTAGAAAATAATTTACGGCTTTGTTTTTGCTTTCAAATGCCTTAAGAAAATGATGGCGTGGTCTTAACCCGAGAACTACGGCGCTGAGAGCTCTGCATCAGAGACAAGCTGTTCTCGTCCGCGTTAGCACAGCGCTGGGGCGCTCTGCTGCTGATTGGGCCCTTCAGCTGTTCCTTAAAATTAAATGAATAATGAATTTTTCCATTCAACCAGAGCTGGGTAAGTGGTAGAAGTGATGTATGTCCTAGATCCCTGCCCAGGAGCGGTCTGAAAAATTGAATGCAGTTCGCTGGCTGATGTGCACGAGTAGTTGCGCGTACGTGACATCATTAGCACCTCAGGGTCCGTCTGCCCCCCACGAGCAGGTAGTTGCTGCGTGTAATAAGCAATTGAGGTTCTTATCCTAACCCAGTAAAACATTTGTGTTGCGGATGCGGAATTAGCGCCTAGCTTTATTGATTATCTACTAGCGTGGTCCTTGACTGTTTAACCTGTTGAAGGTTAATTAAAAAAAGGAATGGCCAACACAGCAGCATTGTTGTTGATCTGAGTATGACTGGGCAGAAGTGCTTTGTGCGCTGGAATGGGTTTATAGGCCTTTTCTAGATTGCCTTCCCTCTGCCCCCGCTCTGGGCCTGGCATTTTTTTTCCCGGCTTGACATAAATATTTGGCTAAGGCTCAAGGGATGAACAGAATTACATACTATCAGCAGAATTGGAAGGGGGAAAGAAGTTCTTCCGCCAATCGCATGATGCGCTGGGTAGAGCGGAGACTTGACTTAATGCATCTTATTGTATTTGGCGTATGCTAAGCAGGATGGAGATGCAGTGGGTGCAGGTCATCGCCCACGGCGCGTTTCCCAGGCTTTGGGAGAGCCCTTCATCCAGGAGCTTCGGGGCTGGAACGAGCGGCATGTGTCGGTACCCGCTCTGCAATGTGACCTCTGCCGCGCTCCCCGGGCCCATTCCTGGCATAACTCGGCCTCTCCATCCCCACCCCCTGTCCTGCCTGGGTCGTGATCAGGCCGGAGAACCCTGGTAACCCCGGCAGCAGGACCGACCTGAGCAAATTTAACTGTTTGCTTGGAGGCTGGAGATCGGCTCCGGGTCTGAGCCCACCGTGGCACAACAGAAATGCTGTGATGGGAGGGGGCGGCACGTAGAAATGGCTCTTGTCCTGTGCTTTGGTGTGTACCAGGTGTGCTAAACCCCACAGCCAGCATCGCTGTCCCAGCAACACAGAGCTCGTGTAGGCGGAGAACACCTGAAAACCACCTGGCTGAGGCAATGGCTGGCATTAAACTTTATTTATGTGGAAGAGAATAGCTAACTGTCCCTTTGTTGGCTTACCAAGCTTTAGACCTGGGCAACCTCACCGTGTGAAGATGCTTTTCTTAGTTAAGGGGAGGGTAGCCCCTTCCAAAGTAATTTAAACTGAACAGAAGAAATCCATAATGCTGGAGAACGTGTCAGATAACGGGTTATGTGTCTTTGTGTGTGACCTTCGGATCATAGCAAAGTGTCCAAAAGGCAAGACCTTTTGCCTTGGATTTTCTTTGAGGGTGCGCTCATCAGCCTGAGAACAGCTGTTGGTATGAGACATAATTAAGGTTTAATTGGAGATGTCCATTAGGAGCATAGAGTGAGTAACACTGGGAGAAAAGAAAGATGAGAATAAATTGTGAAGGTTTAAAAGCAGAAGAAAGTTCAAAGCAGCATTAACAGAGAAATGGAAGCTGATGCAATATTGGTGCAATGGAGGAGCGAAAAAAGGGCTGAGGAGCCACGCTGGAGCCAAAGGGCATTGGAAGAGCTGAGCTGGCCGATCACATCTCAGAAATACAATTGCCTGAATTATTCTGCGATGGAAGGGGAGCTGAGGAACATCAGGGCATGAATTTGAAGAGCTTGGAAGTGAAAAGGAGTGGTTTTTGGCTGACAGAAGTATAAATGGAGAAGGGCAGGAGGCCTGTTGGGGTGAGGTGACAAGTGGGAGAGTGGTTTGCTGGAGGGCTCTGCAGCTCTCGGAGCATGTACAGTGATCCTGATGAACGGGAGTGGGTGTTGAATTACTAGCAGAAATGCCATGTATCCAAAATATCATTGTCAATCTGTCTCAGTGTCAGTGCTGTGTTTAAACAGAAGTTTACAGCCCTTGCTTTTGTCATGTCAGAGTTTCAAGGGGTTTTGTTTATGTCAAGCATATTCGCAGTGGCACAGGGGAGGTAAATTGCTCTTCAAGTGTCCCTGGGAAAACAAATCAAAACCCCACAAATCAAAAGCCCTGCAACCAATCAAAAAAACCAAAAAAGCAGACCAGACTGTCCTGGTGGAACTGTAGGGGTGGGAACACCTGAGTGAGCAATCCTTTATCTTCCTTGTAGCTTCGCAGAACCTGAGGCATTGAGAAGGGCAGTGGTTGTTCTTGGCAGGGCGAGAAGCCCAGATTGGGACAAATGGAAGGCTGGTGGCTGTTACAGATTGTCTAGGATGTTTTGCCCTATCAATTCTAGCCAAAATGAAAACATTTCCCTTAAAATACGTAGGCAGACTGTTTAAACATCCCCTGGAGTTTCCTTTATTTTAAATTGCATGCGAAATACATTTGAAAATTCTGCTGTTGCAAGTGGAAAACTGCACGTTAGCAGTTTCCATTGCATTTTCTAATTGTGAGCATGTGCATTTAGAGCCTTCACATCTCCATCACGCCCTTTAGCGGAGTTGCTTCGAACTCTTTATGGAGGGAAGCGCCTTTTCCTCAGAATCTGGGAATATTTGAAATGCTGAGAACAGATTTAGTATCTTTGGATGAGAAGGTTACCCTGGTGCTTCGAGCAAAGTCCTGGGAGCTGTAAAAGTGCAGGGCTATTATGCTCGAGGAGCCAACTGACTTTCCTCTCCCTGTGACCTCCAGCAAGTCCTCAGACTTCTTTGCATATCGTTCAACCCAGCTGGAAAACCTAAGTAAACAGCAGGAGCCTCGCTGGGAGCCAGAAACCTCGACTGACTGAGTTATTCTGGAGAAACGGGGAAATGGAATAAGTCACGAATTAGAATCAGGTAAACAACATGTAGATTGGATTGTTTTAAAGAGAAAATGATTCTGAAAATATCCAAACCAGCTTTAATTTGGCTTAGTTTGAATGCGTGAAGTGATTGCTCTGTCCTACTTTACAGCAAAGGAAAAAAAAATTAGACTTGCAGTTTCCCTTTTCATCAGACTGTTTACAGAGTCTGTAGAAATCGAGTTAATCAATATTTCTATTAGACACATGCTTGGGCCCAATGCCACAAGCACTCATTTTTAAACCCTTCAATCTTGTATCATTTATGGAGATTGTATTGTCAGAAATAGTGCTGTAAATAATTTATTTTGCTGCCAGTGCTTTTCTAAAGGTCTCTAGGCGTGATGCGAGATTTCCTCCAGGAGCTGTAAAGCTTCCAGATCAGTTTGCTATGGCAAAGAGATTTTTTTTTTTCTGAAAGACAAGTAGGATGGTGGAAATGATTGGTTATTTCAGGGAGCGGCTGGCGGCTGTCTCTTTTGCATCATTATTGTAATCTAGAGTAGTGAAATTATTGCCATCTCGTCGTTTGGTGGGTTGTGTGGAATGAGTCGAGTTTCTCGGTGCGCACAACCCCCCGAAGCGCAGATGTCCCTGTCACAGCCGGTGTCCCCGAGCGTGGGTTTGCGTGTACGTGCACGGCCGGGGCAGTGGGTACGGGTGGATGTACCCATGGGTGCACCGGTGACCTGGGGTGCTGGGAGCAGCCGAGGGGTGGGAGTGAAGTCAGAATCATAGCATCATTTTGGTTGGAAAAGACCTTTAAGGTCATCGAGTCCAACTCTTAACCCAACACTGCCAAGTCCACCACTAAACCATGTCCCTGAGAACCTCATCCATGCATCTCTTCAACCCCTCCAGGGATGGTGACTCCACCACTGCCCTGGGCAGCCTGTTCCAATGCCCCACAGCCCTTTACATGAATAAATCGTTCACAATATCCAGTCTGAACCTCCCCTGGCGCAACTTGAGGCCGTTTCACCCCATCACTTGTTCCTGGGGAGCAGAGCCCGACCCCCCTGGCTCCAAGCTCCTTTCAGGCAGTTCAGAGATCAGAAGGTCTCCCCTCAGCTCCTGTTCTCCAGCTGAACCCCCAGCTCCCTCAGCCGCTCCCATCACACTTGTGCTCCAGCCCCTCACCAGCTCTGTTCCCTTCTCTCAGCTCGCTCCAGCACCTCAAGGCCTTTCTTGGCATGAGGGGCCCAAAACTGACCCCGGGATTAAAGTTGCCGCACTTGGCCTTGTTGAACCTGATCCAGCTGGTCCAGATCCCTCTGTAGGACCCACTTTGGGCCTGCTGGGCTGCAATGAAGGTGTGTTGGCGTTGTGATACGTACCATGTTTCAGCGTAGCAGACTGTGCTTTTCCAATTGTGTTGTGCAGCTACAGAAGTGTGGAGACTGGTTTATGCATTTGATGTTTTCCTGTCTCTCAAGCGCCGCTGTTTCCAACTGGGCTGTCAGTTGCAGAAGAAATGTGGCACCGTCTCCTCTTTGTGTTGTTCAGTGTGAAGCCTTCGTGGGCTGCCTGGGTCTCCTCTCCTCAGCCATCCAGAGGGATTGCGGCTGGGTCTTCAGCCTGCAACAGAAAATTGAAATCTGTCAAATTTCTGAAACTTTTCAGAGACGAGAAACTTTGCTAATTGAAGAGAAAACCCCATAGCAGGTCTAAATAAACATCGGCTATGTGTTGGGAGGCTTGCAAGAAAGTCGCTATTTCCAATTTACTCTTGAAAATCTTCCCAGATCTTTAACACTGTTATGGATTTCTGGGTAATGAGTGGAGAATGCAAAAAAAGTTCCATGTAAACCGACTTGGTTTACTCCCCAAACAAATTAGAAGGCAAGTATCTAACAGCAAAGCAGGCACAGACAGCCTGAGTTATCTCCACAAGCTTCATTTGCTGGAAGTTTAGACCCAGAGAGCTGATTTAGCTTTAGCAATGGTATATCGAAGCTCTTTCTAAAGCACTGACAGCCTGTTGTCCAGAGACCGCTCCATCACGTGCTCCATCCGTCTGCTTTGCGAGTCTATATCCAGCGGCGGCCCGCAAAGATTGGTTGTTGCTGATGTAAATCTTAGTGATTCCTGGAAATGCCCTTGCATGCCCTGACCTTCAGGTACGTGCAGAGAAGCTAACAACTTCAAATGAATTAAGACTAGAAGCAATTTAAGAGAGAAACCCTGTCTTTTTGCTTGGAGGAATAGCAAAATGCGCAGCCTGGCTACTGTTGTGTTGCAGATGGTTATTTACAGGTATCGGATGAAAAGGAATGGATCTGGTACTTCGTCCCTGGGTTGTGATGTGCCCGATGCAGCTGCGGCTCCTCCGTCCCTGTGGGCATGATGTTGGTGCCATTTGTGAACAGCTTGGCCAGCCAGGCTCCGGCTTCATCAACAGATGAATCCTCACATGCCTGGTTTGCCTAGTTGTATGTCGTCTTAAAAACTGCCTTTTTTAGTGCGTTGGGAAGCACTAAGTGTAATAGTTAAAAATAGCTTACATCTCTTCATGGTCAGGTAGAAAACACTGCATTTTGACTCCATCTGTAGATTAAGGTGAGAGCTTGTGTCTTTCCTTTTTTGTTGAATCAAGCTCCATCCTTTGGCCTGTCCCGTGTGCCTCTGTTTAGCTGCCGAGGTGGCTGTTTCACGTTAAACAGTATCGTTAGACTTTGTCAGTGAGTTTTGTGCTTCAAAGGAAAGGCTCAGAAACTGAATTTACCCATTTTTTCACTGAAAGAACAACCCTCGCTGGGTTTGAAGTTTCCTTCTTAGCTAATTTTTTTCATGGCTTATTTTGGTTTCGTTGCGCGATCTATCCCGACGTTTCCAGCAGTGTGCTTAGGTGCGCAGGGCGTCTCGGGATGGCGGATTTTTTGGTCGCGTCCCCTTCAGCTGATGGTGTATTTGTGGCTTTCCCTGTCCCAGCGCAGCGGTTCGCCGCTCTGCCACTTGGTGACAGTCTTTCGAAATAAAACCGGCACCGCTGAAAAGGAGATTTGAACTTTGCTTCTCCACAGCAAATCTCAGTGTAAATAAGTGCTCGTGTGTGAGAATTCATGTGTGTGTGAAGCAGAGAGGTAGATATCTAGCTCCGCGATGCTACTTCGCTCTAAATGCCGCGTTATCGGTTCCCATTAAATCACTCCCTGGAACGTCATTTCTGGAGGGGCTTTTTTGGTGGAGCAGCCGGGTAAATGAGAGGTCTGCATCGCTGGAGCGCTGCTCAGGGGTTTGTCCCCAAGGGTGACACACGCACACGTGTTCACACCTTGTGAGCAGCTTTTAAAGGCCGTTGATGCCACCTTGCTCCGTCTCCGCAGATCCACACAAAGGCACGAGCCAGGTGCCCGTGAGGTTTTTGCTAATTTGTTCCAGGCAGTGAATCTGTGAGCTGGGCCTTTTTTCAAGTGAAGAAAAGATGGTTTTAGGCAGGTTTCCTGGGTGGTGTCTTTCTGTGTGGTAGCTGGTTCACACCTAATAACTTGCAGCCGAATTTAACCCAGAAATGGAGGGAGAAGCAGGGAAAACTCAGCTGGTTTTGTTTTTCTTTGAAAAAAATCATATGTTGTCGTATGTGTTATCCAGGTTTCAAATGCAGCTCCTAATGAAGGGCGGTAGGTCCAGTTACCATGACAGAGACAAATTACTATCAGAGTTCTGGAAGTGCCGAGGTCCCCCTTTGTATGTCTTTTTTGCATTTATCTTCTGTGGTCAAGAAAAGCTGATGCAAATATTTGAATGAATTGCTATAAGCTCACAAAAGATGTCTCGCAATGTATCCTTTGCTTTGGGGGTCTTGCATTTTGAGGAGAAAATGACCACCATAATTTTTGTTTGTGCTGGGATTTATTTTGGCTTCCGAAATTGCAGATATTTATTCTCCACCTTCCTTCTGCTTATTGCGCATTTAATCCATTAATTTCACCGTATTTTGTCTTCTCTTTCTTTTTAACACTAGTAAAATTCTCCCAGAATGTCAGAGCAGTAGAAGAAAATAAAAAAAAATTAGCAGTTTGCTCTTTTTGTGCCCCTGTACAGCAACGCTTCAGCTGTTGAAACATTCATGAATCCATCCAGTATTGAGCTCTTTTAGTGGATTTTGTGCTGCTGGTGCAAGGAGAACCTTTATAGCAGACGTAGTCCTGGAGCAAATTGGTAATATGAAGAATTTGGGATCAATTTACCGGGGTTGTGAAACCTGGTGTGCTACAAAGTGAGTTAATTTGTGTTGTATTCAGTTCAGTGCAGAATTGCAGAGCCACATGGTAAAAAAAAAAGTGGCGCTTTTGGTAGTTGTTCTCTCTTTTTTCAGTTTTAAATTTGCAGCTGTATCTCAGGATTATAAGAAAGAATTAATACCTGGTAAAGCCTAGAGTTTTTTCTAGAATAAACCAGTTGAATGGGGTTGCTGAAGGCAGCAGAGAGATCCTGATGCAGGACCCGCGCCTCACCTAATGCAAGCTTTCGATTAAAACATCACAGTGGTGGTTTCCTTGTTGAATTTTGCTTGTTTCTTAAACTCCCTGGGCAGCAAGATTGACGTTGTAGAAACTGATTTTCCATTTCCAGCACGGGCAGCCCTCGGTTTCTGCACCGGGTGAGCGGGGAGCGCAGGTGCCCAAATGATGCTGGCGGGTTGAGCAACCTTTGTGATTCCTCACGTAGCCCAGGGCCGGGCTGCAGGCGGGCAGCAGAAACCCAGGCTTCTGCAACCACGAGAGCAATCCCTTGATGTTTCCATCGTGCTCAATTCCAGACAAGAGGTCATTCCCAACACGGACTCTGAGGGATCCTTGGTTTTTCGCACCGCGAGATGCACCAGCCGCTCGTTGTGTTGGTCTCTGGCTCGGCAGTGTCTCTGAGCTGGCTTTATGTCTCTAGCAGCAGAATAACCTCTGGACACTGGCTGCAGCGCTGCTTCAGCTGCTGCTTTCACTGTCAGCTCTCGGCTTCTGATTCTCAATGGTTTGGAGAGGACAGAATTGAGAGGAGGGGCAGAAATCCTCCATACTCTGGGTTTTTGGCACTGCACCAGTGATAGAGGTTGGTTTTCATGCTCTGTGTTTAAGGCAAGGCACAGTTCCCTTCTGTAAATCTTCTGATGCAGAGAGTAATAAAACCCATTTATTGGTGAAGGTGTAGGATGCTTTTGAGCTCGGTTTTCAACACAAAAAAGTGTATTTCTGAGAGCGGTGGATTAGCAGCACCACAGGCACAGTGTGGCCCCCTTTCAGTAGGCTCGTATCTAACTTTGAGTTGTAACTCATCAGTTTGGGGCACTTGGCACACGACCACAGTCAGAGGACAATATATTGGGTTATTTAGATAGCTCGATGCGCCGGAGAGCTGAATTTTGACTCCATTCCTTTCGGTCTCGCTCATATGCTGGAGGAGCAGGGGAGCAGGTTGTGCAGCTCCAAGCTGGTGTGCTCCAGCTGACCCGAAAGAGCCCTCGCTTGTGTCAACACTGGAGACTCAACCTTCTTGGAACCCGGGTCCTGGAGGATAACATGCCTTTTTAAATTTTTCTGTGTTCTTCCTCTTTTCTGCATTTCCTGAAATATTAATGAGCCGTTTTGAAGTCACTGACATCGGTTTCCAATCAGCGCTCCGTCGCTAGCCGTGATGACGTTGTTTGGCACGAGCGGCTGCCAGGTGAGTGAAAGTCGATCTGGAGTTGTGGAATGAGTGGAAATAATGTGGCCTGGGACATGTGTATGTAATTTGTTCAGATGATTCAAGCGAGAGCCATGGCAACTGAGATAAACAGAGGAAAAGATACTGGAAAACCAGCAGCGGCTTCATTTTAATAGCACAGCCTTTATTCCAGACAGCTCAGATGTTTACTAGAAGAGCTCCATCTTCCTGCGTGTCTCTTCCCCACCACCCCCATGGCTTCGCATGACTTAGTCATGAGATCGGATGGCTTCTGGGGTAAAGCTCCGCAGGCCAAATTCCACAGTTTCTACTCGAGCAAAAAGCCATGGGCTGTCTTCATATATGGGCCGCAGAACTTCTCTCCCTGTTTGCGCATCCGTGATTCAAAGGACCCTAATAAAGACGCGTTTTATTTGAGTTTGCTGTGGATCAGAAGGTACTCTCAGATTATTTGGCCAAGTGTGATGGCTGAGCTGGGAATGCGCTTTTTCTAGAGATAGAACTATTGGGCGAGCGCGAAGTCTGTGCTGTATAAAGGCAATGTATGAAATGCAGGAGCGGAGCGGCGCGCAGCACCGCCGCTCGTCCCGTGTGGAGTTCGAGTGAAGTTGGCTGGTCCGTGGCTGTTGAATAACAAACGGCTCTTGAGAAGATCAAGCGCGGCTTCCATGCCAGGGCTCTACCACGTGCTTGGCAGCGGGGCCGTGCTGGTGTGTGGGCTTCTGGGCAACCCAAACCTCGAGCTGCAAGTGGAAACAAACCCAGCGCAAGCAGCAGCCGCCTTGTGCTGTGCCGTGGAGAGACGGCTGGGAACCGGGACCTGAGCTCCCGCTGGCTGCTCGGGGCTGTGTAATCTTGCGAAGGGCTCCGGTTGGGTACGTTTGTCCCAAATCTCTGGGGGAGCTGGTGGTGATTCACCTCTCTGAATCACAATTCCTGACACTTTTCTAATTGCCGGCCTCAGTGCGTCCTCGCTTCACAGACTGCAAATCCAGCCTGATTGGAAGAAAGCAGCTTTCCAGCAGTTTAAAAGCTGGCCACAATCTTACACCAGTATATTAATCCTGCATCAGAGTTTTACCTTTGCAGCTCACTTCTTTTCTCTGTGGCTTTAAGAGTGAACTAAGAGACACAAACATTTAGAAAAAGCAATTTAGTTAGCTGTAGAAATGCGATGAATATCTAGTAATTTGGTTGTGAGAAAAAGCATGCTGTGTATAGTTTTGAGTTCACAGTTTTAGTGTATTTATCTGTTTAGAAATCTACTCTTTTTGTCATGAATTGGCAGGATCTTCAGTTCTCTGTCGTTCCAAGATCCTGCGAATACCAATTAAAAAAAATCTAAATAAAGTTGAGTACGCTTACACTCTAGAATACCTTTTGAAAACATATGGTTCAGTATAAAACTCCCAGTGTCTATACAGAAAATGCTAAGCTATATGTGCTTTTTTTGAATGACTGAAAATCAGGATTAAAGCTGATTTTGCAAATATCCTCCAAGTCCTCGTTTTGCAGTAGGAATGGAGCCGGGCCATTATTTGCTGAACTCTTGGTCCCTGACCGTGCAAATCCGTCCTGCACTTCTCCGCATGTCCCTGCCCTTCTGGTGGCCCCAACCTGCCTGTTCGCTCCGTGTTCTGGGTCACAGCAGCTCAGTGTGTGTCAGAACACTGGTCGCGTTACCCCGCGACGTGAGGAGGTGGATGGTGGGTGCTGCCCGCCGGGTTGCAGCGCTGCTGGTGCTGCCGAGCCTGCAAACCGAGTCACAAACCCTCTGCTACCAAAATATTTTGCGTATCGTAGAGAACGAAGCGTCAACAGGTTTGTCTTAAACATTTATGTTACTTATCTTGGCTCGAAGGGAACAAGCGGGCTCTCCAGCAAGGGTGCCTTTTTCCTTAAGATGTGTGTAATCGATGTTAGCGTAGATAAAACAAGACACTCGTCTTTGTCTCTGCATTTTTTTTCTCTGCTTCGTTATTCAGTTTAACATTTTTATGTCACTTCCAGTTCTCTTGTCACAGTGAAATCTTTCAGAATGCATCAAAGCAGAAAGCTACAAGCAGAAACAACCATTTTTCAGCTGCCTTTGCTATCAAGCAGCAAACGTAAGTCAGAAGCCCCATGTTTGTTTTGCTTTTGTTACCATTCCTGTATGAAAAAATGTACATAAAAGGTCTGTTTGCAGTGACTGGGGGAGCACGAAGAGCTGAGTGAAGCGGTTCGGAAGGAAGGGATACGGAGCTCAGTCCAAGTCGTGGGATGCTGTCCCCAGCCCAGGGTTTCGCAGGCATCTGTCCCCATGGTGGCCTCAGGTCTCTCATAGAGTCCACCCACTGCTGGGCTTGTGTCCCCTTCAAAGTCCCCTCCCAGAACAGATTTTCTCTTTCTTTACCTGCATGCTCTTGCTGGCAGGCAGAACTGAGAAACTGGGAACCCGCGTGGAGAATTTGAGAGGGATTTTATATTTGCAGGTGCTTTGAAAAGGTGCGGTTTGCGAGCAGAGGTTTGCATGGACACTCGGTGGCAGAACTGTAACCACAAACCCACTCGGAGAGGGTTCCGAGCTGGACGGAACCGGTGGGCCAGCTCTTGGGGGTGTTTGGTCAAGGAGCAAACTGTTTTCCACAGGATTTCATAGCAGAAACTTCAGCTTTCCTAGAAGTATTCCCAAGGAGTGCCAGTGATTAACACATTTCCAATAAGGATGGGAACTGAAGCTTGCTCCCTGCTTCCCGGGGTGATGCCTGCTCGGGAAGAACACCTGATTTCTAAGGTTCTTTGGTGGCCAGTTTCTGACTGGAAATGTTTGGAGCCTGTTTTGAAGCTGTGCAGAAGGGCATGCTTGCGTCATCCAGAAAAGGCAGTGAGTCAGTGGAGTCCTGAGGGAGCTGTAACGGCTCAAACAGAAACTTGGAAAATGAAATGGGGACGGATTTAAAGATACAGCATTTGTGGCCGCTGCTCTGGTTAGAGATGGTCTGCGTTCGTCGAGGGTATTGGCGATGAAGGGGTTCAGTAAGGCCTTTGCTGCTGTAAATACAAGAGGAGCTTTAGAAAAGTGATCCACCCGGGGCAGGGTGTGGAACTGGAAGAGGGTGTTAAGCTAGTTCTGCTTGCCATTATACTCAGGATTTTGGTATTCAGGGAATCTCCATGAATTCTTCATTGATTTGTGTGTTTTGGTATGTTAATGAATAACTTATTGGGAGGGACAGGAAGGAAGGCGGGGGGCAGCCTCTGGGGTTGGCCCCCCGCTCATCTTTCTCCTCAACGTTTTCAACCGCCCTCAGATCTGGGTGGTTTGTGGGGCGTTTGGAGCTGCGCTGCTGTCTGGGGATCGATCGCCCTTGGGCCGTTTCGGCTGCCTCGGGAAGACAGAATCCGGTTAAGGAAGCACCGTGTGGTTTGTAAACCCGTGTCCAGATCCTCGCTGGATCATGGGGCTCTCAGAAGCACTCGTTGGTGCCACCGCCACGGGGGGGTTGCTGCTAATGGACGCTGCCATTTCTCTTCGCATCCACCCACAGACAGACAAAACGGGTATGGGATGCCCCCTTCCTTCAAACCACATGGTGATTCACGTTTCAGGGATTAGGTGTGTTCTTAAAGTGCTTCTGGTTCCTATTGCAAAGTGAAATAGCCCAGTCTATTGCAATACTGTTGGTGCGTCGGTTGTTTTGTCTGAAAACTTTCCATGATGCCAACCATCTGGGCACCTCAAAACCACAAGTGAATTAATCTTTTTGATATAATTCTGGAGGCAAAAAGTAGCCATGAACTCAAAGATAATGTCCTGTGCTTCATGTATTCCCTACTGAATGCTTATAATTTTTGCTGCAGGACAGAGCCCGTTTTCCTCATTTACAAGGCCAACAGGCTGAGGCTGTTTCTCCCAGCACAGGTAGTAGAACATTGCAAAAAAACCTGACGACTCTCCCTTCAGGGGAGGCTTTTCCCCTGCTGCAATCGAGCGCTTGCAATGCAACTTCAGATGCTGAACTTTGTTGATTTTTGTCTGAGCACAACAGAGTAAGAGGCATCAAAGCTGGCTGTGTCTTACAGGTGAGGCTGTGACTTTTCCCAAAATAAACCAGCCGGTTTCTGGAGAGCCCAGCGTGAAGAAAAAGGAGAAGACCTGGCTTTTTGCGGGTGGGGCAGGTCAGTCTCTGGGCTCCCTCGGAGCGGTGCCGGGGTGGCTCGGTAGCTGCATCAATTCATTGCAATGAACGTTCTGTCTGTCCCGCCAGCCCGGCCTCGTCCTGCTCTGCAAAGCTAAATACATGACTTCCTAAGTCCCCAGGTTTGCTGCTATCTCTCTGGTTTGCTCATTTCAAATTGCAGATCATTGCTGGGCCTTCAATTCCCCTATATTTGCTGATTTGCTCTGAATATCCCCATTCCTTGAGTTTGCTTCCATTGGGTTCTATACCAACCTATGTATTCTTCTGTGTGTACAGGCTCTTCTCACGCTTTATCAGGAATGTGAAAATGTCTTGTGACTGTAACGTGCATGCACATCAGTGTTAGAGTTCAGCTTGAACTCTCTTGCCGTAGCTATTCTGTTCAGACCATGAAAACTTCATTAGTTCATTTTGATTGAAGAGTGATATGGTCCCCAGCAATGCTTATGCAAATTGATGACTCATTTATATCTTTAGAGTTTAATTTAAATATCTATAAAATTTTAGACTTAGGCAAGTAATTGAATTACAGTTTTGCAACTTCTGTGAAAGCTTTTTTTTTTAATACCCAAGGCCGTATTTCGAACTTGTGACTTCATTCCCATAAAGCAAAGCTATTTCATTACATCATAGCTGTGCAATTTGCCTTTTGATAGCTGACATTTGCATTTATGTTGGATCCATTAAATATTTGTCTGCTTAAAAAGCAGGCATTGCCGTATTAGCACGTAAATGTTAATTTAAAAAATTATTAAACTTGGTATTCTTTTGACCTTCTTGCTGATAGTTTTGCTGAAAACAAGTGAATTGTAGTTTTCCCTTCTATAGTCACACTCTGCTTTCCAGAAAAAAAATGATTAATGGTTTTTCTGCCTCTGCAGCTGCTGTATTTGGTTGCAGTCTGACTTCACTAGTGATACATACGGAAATGTTTCTGCAGTTAATAGGACGTTATCACATCCCCGGCAGGTGACGAAGGCCGTGCTCCGATGGAGCTGTTCTGCCTGGTGCAGTGAACAGGAGCTGAGGGCAGATTCCCCTCGGTGCCGCTTTCCCCCTTTGTGCAGTGATATCAGCTCACAATTTACATTGTCTAAATAAATACTTGAGGATCTTAGTGTCCAAGACCTGCTGCCGTTCACTTTGCTCGGAGGCACTGTGGTTTCCGTGCTGCTCTGATTAAAGTTGTATTTCAGATAAATCGGATGAGTCTTGCGTGAATCCTTTGGGATGAGAAGGGATCAACATATATTTGAAATGGTACAGTGTGTTAGTCTCTTACAAGGTACCTGTTTGCAGGCTTTAATATAAATGTTGAACATTTTGGTTAATATTTATTATACTTAGCAATGGCCAGCCTTCCTCTGGGCACGCTGGAGTGGGTAGCACCAGGATTAATAATGTTTTCTTGGCAATGTACATTCTAGACATGTAGAGTTAAACTCCTCACTCAATCTTACCTCCTTGCTAACACCTCCATGCTATTGATTATTTATATTCAAACCAAAACCAACAAAGGGATAATTGCCCAAATTCTGTAAAATGGCAATTTTTGCACATTCAGCCTCAGATGGCGTTTGACCCTTAATACAGATGGTTTCACTTAATATATTTTGTTTAAACAATCCCTGTTCCTGGAAGTGGTTTCAGAATAGGCTGTTCCTCGTTGCTGGTCGTGTTTGCTTTTTCTTATGCTATTATAAAGACAGAGCGGATTCAGAAAAGGGCAGTAATCAGTGTTAACAGGCATTTGTGTAAGCCGTTGTATTTTCCACTTAAGTTACTGCAACTTCGGTGACTCCTCACAGCTTTCGAGACTGAAGTGCTCTGGTGAACTGTTGTCATTAGGCTGTAGAATTCACTGTATTTCTGTTATTCCCCTGCTTGTTAGAGACCTCGGGGAGTCCCAGCACGTTTACGTGGAACGCTGTCATCTGAGATAGCTGATTTCTCCTGTTTTTCCCGTGAGATAGACTCCTTGGTGCTCCAACACACAAAAACCCTCTCTTTCTCTTGGATATTCAAAAAAAATTGTCTGTTATCCTTGAGTCTAGCTGCTTTTCATGTCTTAAAATGTCTACATGTGCAGGCTTTCCACAGATGATGTTGTTGATATCGAACGCGCCCTGGGCGAGCTGTGAACAGCCGGCATCAAGTTCAATGTCAGGAACCTTTACGTGCTGCCCTCTGCCATGGCAGCACAGCTCCGCTGGATGGAAGGAGCAGCAGCGCCCTCCAAGGACCTGAGAAATGCGGTTTATAAACCGGAAGGTGGGGTATCGGGTGTGTTACTGAACCCTTCACATTCATATAGTGCCTTCTAGCAGTGGATCTCAAGGCTGGGACCTAATTTGTAGCTCACTTGTCCAGAAGGCAAATGGCATGAAAAGCTTTTACGTTTGGAAAAAATGGAGGTACGAGTCACGTAATTGGTTTAGCTACAATTACAGCAGAAATCTAAAGAAGAGGTGGAAATAAAACTGCAGTGCATCTGTTCCTACAGCAAATTATTAACCTGAATGGTTTGATTTTCCCTAATTTTTTTTTTTCCCTAAAATAATTTCTATCTTAAAATCCAGACCCTGTTTGAGGGGTTGACAGTGTAAACCAAAATCAACCAAGCTGTTAGCAGCTCCTTCCGAAACACTAACCTGCTAATCCACCCAGTGATGTTGTGACATCCTTCGTATAACAGTTCAATTAAAAAGGAAGAGATCACATTTATCTGTGGGGTTTTTCCTCTGTGCTTTTTCTCAATCTTATAAATGGTATGTTATGTGCATGAAAATCCTTTTGCATCACCTCTTCAGTATCTTTTATCACCCATGCGATATGAAGCAGAGCATTGGCTTCATCCACCCCTTGACTCCAGAGCTGCTGGAGATTTCTAGTCCCGTTTCTCTCTCCAAACCTTCCTCTGCTTTGAGATTAATACTAAAATAGGTCCTCCTGGCTCCCTAACTGCAGAGCGTGTTGGAGGGAGGGATTAGGGGAACACAGCAGCTCTTTCACCCCGTGGAAATCCTCTGGACGTGATCCAGGCACGAGACCTGCAACCACTGAGCTGAACCAGGGCAGGGAGGAAATTTGGACCCGTGGCCTAACAAAAACCAGTTGGCTTTTGCTCGGGGTTTTCCCAGCTCTAGTTGGTTCAAGCCAGAGCCTTCCTCTCCTTGAGCAGTAGGTGTTCTAGGCTGCTTTTGTTTGTTCACTTCTTTTGTAGGCTTTAGCCTTTATTCTTGTAATAACTTGATATAATGTATCTAACTTCACTGGGTAGACAAAGGAACTTGCACAGGGAGCCTGTTAAGCGGAGTTAAGTCTGGGCTTTCTGCACTACATTGCAGGTATTATCTGGGTTAATGCAAATTTTTATATCAGATGCTATCTAGTAAAGTCAAAGGAGTGTCCATTGCATCCTACCTGGGCAACATGTGGTATTTTCCATTCCTCTCGCGACAAACGTTGTTTGGGGTTTTTGTGTGTGTCTGTTTGTTTGTTTGTTTGTTTAAATGACACTTGTTACAGTGTGAGGAAATGTTTACGCTGTGATCCTGTAAAGGTTTCTGTCCATCAATATCGAGGCTGTTCAAAAGCATAACTCCATTTAAGATTAGATCCCCCGAGAAAAGGGATCCTCGCAGTTGAATTGATCCCAGTCTCCTGTTGCTCTGTGTGTTATTATACTTTAAATTTTCTGCATTTCAGCAAACGATTGTAATTGTTGCTGAATTCAATGCTGAAACAGCTTTGGTGAGGAGCAGAGGAAAGGTGCCCTGAAAATGTGAATGCTACCGTGAGACCTTCTGTGTGCCATCAGCTCCAAGGAAAAGGGCTTGAGTTGCTATTAGGTTTGATGGATTGTTTATTCATGCACTATTATTCGTGTCTGCTATGCTTGATATTATTTTCTTTGCTTTTCAAGTACCTTGGGGATTCCTATAGCTGTGGCAGCAGCGAGTGCGCCGGACACGTTCCCTGAGCTGTGCCCAAGTGACTCTCCCCTTGGGACAGAAATTCCCGCAGGGCTGCGCAGCTTTGGTGGGGAGAGCAAGGAAGAGAGAAATTTCAACTCTTCCGGTGGTGTTAATTCAATAGCTGATGCACAAAAGGTTTTTCACATTGCCCAGGGTTCCGCTGCTCGGTACAGGTCGATGTTCTCGAGCTGTGGATGTGGGGAACGGCCCAGCGAGGGTGTTTGCAGGGATGAACCTGCCTCCTCCATCCTCCTCCCTGCTGGGTCTGGTTCAGTAATACTTGTTTTCTTTTCTTCCTCTCCCTTTCCACCCCCTCCTCATCTGTAATTTGATCTCTTAGGCCTGGTCTTCTGCTTTGGCAGATTTTTTTTTCAGCTCTTGAATGGAAGGAATTAACCACTTCGGTACTGTTGGGACTAAACCACGTTTTACTGGTCCTCCTGGCTCTTCTGCGGACGTGCTCAGGGTGACACCAGAAAACTCATGAGCTCATCAGCTTCCAGCTCCCCGTTTTAACCTCTTGTTTTAACTTTACTTTTTCCGTCTCCATTTCCTTGCCCTTTCATTTAAAAGAAATAGGGAAATGCTCCCACTCAAGATCTGAGTCAGTATTTGGCGAAGAAACCTCTTTAAAATTTATTTTCCGATCCTTTCCAAGTATGTATCTTTTCTGGTGGAGTCCTGCCTGGCTGTAAGCCCCCTCTGCTCTGCTCTGGCACAAAATAGCAAAATTCAGTGGGATCCCTAATTCTCCCTGTTGCGCAGAACCTCTCAGTCCCCACTCCCTCTTTTACAACCATAATAAACTGACTAAGTAGGAGTTTCTGTGATTTTTGTGTCTTTTTAAGGTAAGTTGCTAATTTTTTCAGATCTGGAAAGTGCAAGTTTCTCTTTGCCTGCAGATGTTTCAAAAAGTGTTCAATGGAAGACAAACAAAACTTTTCCAGTGCTTTGTGAAGAGCCCCTTTGGGCTTGGATTTAACCTTACAGGCTTCAAACACTAATACCCAGGCAATTCCCTGTGGAGCTCGCAACCCGTCTTGGTTTTTTTTGCATGGCTATTGTGAAAACAGACCACTATTGCAGGAATTTAGTATCCTCTGCCTTGTTACTACCTTAAGAAGAAGGATTCTCTCCTGTTGCTTGAAAAGAATTGCAAATAGTTGAACATCCCCTCTCTGAAATCCCACCACTTCTCAGCCTCCTCCTGCACTCATGAAAATTGCAAATAACAAACATCTGTTAAAGCATGGAGAAAAAACCCAACAAATGCACATGCTGTATTGCAAAATCCTTTGTTTTTCTGTTGATGTGTACAGTGGACTTTTCGTGACCTGGCTTTTTTTGTTGGTTTTTTTTAAGTTTCTTCCTGTGAGAGTGGGACTTGCTAAGTCCAAGTGCCACAAGTGTTAATGTTTCGTTGCATGTGCAGATATCCAGTTGTGCTGTGCTAGATGGTTTCTGAAGAAAGGAAAGAAAACACCGTTTGCCCTCAGGTGTTAACCAGCCTTTGTTCAAATTGATGTCTGGCGGTTTTTTATTTACAATAATGCCTATTGTCAACTGGTCAGATTAGTAGCAAGAGGCTTTTGTTTTTAACGTGCTATTTTAACTAGCTATTGTAAATCCGTCAGCTGAATTTTCAGAAGAGCTTCAATAGAAAGGTAGAATAATGGTCTCTATAAAAATGTTTTGTACATGAACTGGAAAGGGAAAGGCAGAGATGTCTATATAAAAAGGTAGAAGGAAAGAGGCAAAGGCAGCACCGAGTTCGGAGCTGGGGCAGAGCTGGAGAAACTGGGATGACACAAATCATGGGGGTTCATCTGGGCTGAGCGGTAAAACCACCCGAGCCCTGTTTGTCTGGCTGTGTGTTACTAATGGCACTGGTATTACCGACTCCTGGTGATCACCAAATACGTATCTGGGTGCCTTGGGCTTTCTCCTTGAGTGCGTGAACAAACTTGGAAAGTTTTGCTGGGCTGATGTAAGTCATTCTATGTGCAAACACCAGCAAGGGCTTTTCTCACCCTCTACCTATTGCGTGGCAGGTACTAGTAATAAATCACAACCATAATTGGCTTTTTGTGTAGCGCTGTCATTGCCAAGAGGAGAATGTGGGAGTATCCTGGCAGACTTGTTTTCACTTGTTCTCTGGAATAGTTACAAGGTGTCAATGAACAATTATTGAGATGAAGAGGTGATGGACTCAAGAGACAGTTGTTGAAATCCGAGGTGGCTTTTAATGGGCTGGTCTAACCCTGCCGGTCTCGGACTCCCTTCTGCCGTGCTCTCTTTGACATACCATGGTAAAACCCTCACGACTTAACGTGCAAGACCTCCTGATTGTATTAATTGCACACAGTTCTACAAAACTCCACCAGACAGTGTTTTGTGCTGCACGTGCCAAGGTAGATTTTAGTAGCCACAATTTGAAAGCTGCTAGTCCTCTCAATCTAATACCCATCTAATACACACCAGTATCTTCTAAAAAGTTTGGCGCATTGTACCTGAGTGTGGATGAATGCGTTTAATGGTGGAGGATCTGAAAACCCAAAGGGAAACTGGAATCTGTCAGACAAAGCTGGACCAGCCCCTAGGAAAACAGTCAATACTGCATTTGCCGTTGGATCAAAGCCCAGCTTTGTTACAGCTGTGTCTGTAGCACATGCTGTGGTCATTCGTGGCTTTCAACATCGGCTACTTTGATCATTTTCATATACACATATATTTTTAATCAGGCAATGGTGTTAGAAGGTGTTATTCCACTATGTGAAGGATGTCATCAGAAGAGAGCTGTGTAGTGTGGCAGCGCTCTGTGGCACGGTCCGATTTTTAACCATAAAGATAGTGGCCTGTGAATGCCCCAAATCACATGTAAACTTATCACTTACTAAGAAAAATGCATCTTACAAATGATGTGATTCTGCTTTTCATTGCTCCAAATACCTGGAGACAGCAAAGTGCTTTACAACCTGCATTGAGTTAGTGTTTAACACCTGTGGGGATATTCTCAGTTGCACTTAAAGAAGAGCAAGATATGGCACAGGTAACTTATAACTGTAAGCAAGAATCTGCTCGTTTTCTTACTCCTTTGCTTTAACCGCTAGTTTGTGCTGCTTCTGTTTCAAGTGACTTTTTCCATTCCCAAACAGCTGAACACGCCTCTCAAAAAATGCCCAGCCTTTGGTGCTCCAAACTCTGTTAGCTTTCTGTGTTTTAGAAGAGGATTTTAAAGCAGAATTCAGCTCTGCTTTTAAACGGGTGACGAGCACTCAAGCTGTTTTTAATGGTATCGCAACAAAATTCACTCCAGCTGCTAACGTGGTGGGATTGTGCCAACCCTCACTTTCTGCTCACGGAGTGCGGCCCTTTTGCTCCCACTGGTGTGCACGTGTGCGATCGTTCTCTTTTGGAAAAATCTGTCCCCGTGTTTTGGGTAGCTTTAAGAAAGTAAAGAACAAATAGCTATCTGCTACAAGCAGCTCAGACATGAAGGCGGTTGGCTAAATAGGTTTACGCTGCTCTATGAGCATGAACAATAAAGGCTGATGGATACTGGATTGCATTAGCAAGAGCAGAGCCAGCAGGTCGAAGGAAGTGATTATTTCCCTCTTTTTGGCGCTTGTGAAGCCACATCTGGCGTGCGGCGTCCAGCTCCTTCCCCCGGAGCAGATGCTGACACACTCGGGGGCCGGAGCCATCGGTGCCCCCCGGGCCGAGGGGGCTGAGGGCGTCCCAGTGCTCTCGTAACCCCCCGACTGGTGACCGCAGAGACTCTTCCCAGGGCTGCACAGCACGAGGAGGAGAAGCAACGTTCAAAACTTGCAGCGAGGCAAATCTGGATTGATATAAGAGGATAAAAAAAGTGTTTCAAGCTGCCCAGCAGTCTCGGTTAAGGTTTAGCTGCAAAAAGCCTGGGACAGCCTGATGCGGATAGGTGGCTGCCCTCGGAGTGGGAGGTTGAACTGGGGGCCCGAGGCTGCTCCCAACCCAAATTGTTTTGCTGTTCTGCAGCAGAAGCCGAGTTGAAGGTTGCAGGAGTCACTCTGTAGTCCAGAAGTCTGCGTGCTTTTCATGACTGATTTCATTCTGAGATGTGTATGTGGCAAACAAACATGAAAGGGATTAATAGATGTCAGCCGTAAGAGCAGCAGAGTTCGTGTGACGCTACCAATATGGCTTTTATTTCTGTATCTCCAGTTAATTCCATGGCATTTTCAGGGTATTTGCTCGAATTATTTACAGCCTGGTTTGCCATGACACAAAAGAGGAAACATTGAAGGATGAAGTTTGTAGCAGAGGGACCACACAAGTTTGTCTGTGTGGAAACATAAAGGAAATTAATTTGTTTATCTGCAGAGGAAGTTATCCCAGGGTAGCTCTTTGTGTTGGACTCCCCGAGTGGATGCCTTTCTCTTTCACTGAGGCTCTTCTGCAAGCGGGTTAATTTAATTTGAGATGAGGCATTCTTCTTCTGGAATAAGAACCCCAGGACTTCATCAGCAATGTAATCCGCGTTAATTCTGCCAGCGCCCATCATATTAACCTTAATTGTAAGGGCCGGGCGGTGATCCTGGGGGGCAGCTTTGGTGCTGCCAGGGGAGCGCTCTGGGATTCCGCGTTCCTACAGCTGCACTTGGAGGACAAGCGGGACAGGGATGCTCCTCACATGGAAAACAAGTTGTGTGCAAGATGCCTGGGCTGCTCTTACCATGTTACTTCATCCCAATTCCCTAAACATGACACTGGGCCTAAACACGTGATGACTGAGCTCCTCCTGTGATTTATATAACCTTCCTCCTCCAAATCTGCTTTTAACTCTTTTGTCTTGTTGTTGTTGCGTTACCTCCCAGTGCAGTTTTGCATAAGTTCTCTGCGGTTTCATCTGAAGTTTGGCAGGCAGGGAACCAAGGAGATAGTGGTTGGTTTCGCTTGAAACTCCCGTGCTTCCATAAAATCGAAATGTTCCTCCAAAAGCGGAGCGAGGAAGGGGGAGCCTGGCGAGAGCCGCATCCTTCTCTTTCTAATGCACGTGCAGGCTGCCAGAGGTGGGGATCCCATCTGTAGCCTCATCTCTTCCCTGGACTAAGCTGAGGAAATGTTTAAGTTCTCTCCCTGTTTCCTGGTTTATTAAATGGGGGTATCCGTGTTCATCTTCTCTGAGACAAAGCGCGAAAGCACTCGGAACATCATGCTGTCCTCAACCGTGATTGTTTCTCTGCTAGAAATGATGTGACTTGTGGTAGTTAAAAAAACGCAGATGCTATTATTGCAGTTCAGTATGGGTTGAGAGACCACGGATTTCTTTCCAAGCTGCCTTTCAGGCGTACAGCCCGTGGATCAGAAGTCTGAGGCAAAGTAATGCTGTAAAATAATGCTTAAAGAGCCTCAGCAATGTTTGCTGTTTCGAAGGCATGGTCCTCAGATGCTGGAAGCATGCGGAGTTTTCCCCCAAAGTATTCAATGTTTGAAAACGTTGGAGGGTAAAGGAGCGCTAGCTACTCAGTAACCGTGCCAAAATAAACTGGCAGATGTGGAGAGAGGTTTGCAGGGACAAAAGTGAAGATTTGCTGCTTTGTTGATGCTGTGTGTGACACACCAAGTGCTCCACGTGTTGCGGAGTGGTTTGTGATGGGGTTGGCTTCCCAGTCCTTTATACCCACCCTCTCTATTTCGCACCCCGATGGGCTCTGCACCCTTGAGCACCTCTTGCTCTGAGCAGCAAAAGCACCCCAAGGTTTGGGAAATGAAAAGGGATTTCTGAGTGGAAAATAATTCAGTTGTATACACACCCAATTTGCTGTCTCCTTCATATATACAATGTGTATACACATATACAGAATATAAATAAATATAGTGGAAGTGACGGTTGTTTTAAAAAGGAGACGCACAATAATGCCAGAAAGCACTCTATAAAAAATGCAAAACCGGGCAGCAGTAATTAACGTGTAGCCTTGAGAAACCTGCGAGGGAAAGGCGCAGTTTGCAGGGGAAAGGACAGTGAGTAGTGGGAGAGTGTGAACTTTTGTGCAAGAGGAGTAGTATCCTGCAAGTGTAACTTCATCAGCTGAGATTTGAATCCATTTGCCTGTAATTATCACGGTGATGCTACGACTGGATCTTCTGGGGAGCACCCCCAGCTCCCCGGCAGTTTTTGTGCTGGGCACAGACGGGCTCAGCTCTCACTTCACTTCTTGCAAGTCCCATTAGTATGCTGGGAAACAACCGTGTCTAAGACTTTTGACTATCGCCTGCAACTCACTTGCTTTACCAGAGCCGTGCGCGAGCACCACAGCAGCGTTATCCCTTAATCCTCCCTTTCCCCTCTTCCCAAACCAACGAGGGCTCTCCCAGACCGGGGAAAACTTGTTGACTGTTCAGCCTGGGCTCCCTGGCGCAGTGCGAGCAGGCAGGGCGCAGGCAGGAGGAGGGTTAAGGAGCGAGGGCGTTGCTCGCCCGCCTGATGTCATGGAGGGAGGCAGCGGCTGAAGGGGCCCTTTGTTGGCAGCCCTGCCTGCAGCCCTGCCTGCACCCAGCCCTGCCTGCGCCCAGCGCCGGCAGCATGCGGGCAGCGGCCGAGCGTGGCCAGCGCTAACTCTGCCCAACTTGCTTGGATTTGCTTTTGTTCTTTTTTTTTTTTTAAATTATTATTATTATTTTCCTCTTTTTTTTTTTTTCTTTTCCCGCCCCCTCCTCTCTCCCGCCAAAAGAGTTGGGAAGGAGGGAAGATGGCTGGAGTTCACTCCCCGCGAGAGGAGACGCGGGGCCCCAGGATTTTCCGCCTCTCGGGCTCGCCCTTGTAATGGTTTTCAGAGTGCTGGATTTCTTAGACTTTTCCTGGATATTTTCTCGTAGACTTTTCCTGGATGCTTTCCTTAAGACTTTTCCCAGATATTTTCTTTCGGTCTTCCCCTGGGTATTATCTTTTACACTTTTCCTCGATTTTTTTTTAAACTCTTCCCGGAGCTTTTTTCTTTTTAAGACTTTTACCGGATAACTCGAGAAGAAGCTTGAAAGAGGACGGGGTGGGAAGGGGAACCAGAAAGCTGAAGCCAAACTCTAACAAATGAAAATGTTGGAGATTTGCTTGAAATTGGTGGGTTGCAAATCGAAGAAAGGGCTTTCCTCCTCCTCCAGCTGCTACCTGGAAGGTGAGTACCCAAAGGGACCTTGGTTGGGACGTGTCCCCTTGGCAGTTCCCCAAGCGACATGGCCCGACCCCATCGCCATCCCAAGCACAAGTTTTATCCCTTGCTTGCAATTTGGGGCCAGGCTTGGGGGGATATTTGGTGCCGGCCAGCTTTAGGCTCGGCTTTTGCGTGCGGGGTGAGGGTGTACGCGGCATCCAGACCCCAGGTGACTTTCATTAACTGCAGTATACAAAGGGAGCGCGGCTCTACCATTTATGGTTGTAAAATGTCAAGTGATCTTATTGCCGAACCCATAAACAAAGCTGTATCTTCAGGCCTTGGCTTTATTTTAATTTTGCCAGTGGAATGATCTCCCTTATTTTGGATGTGAGGGGAGGATGGTAAAACCAACTCCAGGCTCAGGAAGAAAATTTAGATGAGTCTATCAGTAAAATATTTTCAGCGTATGTTATTACATATTAATCTCTTAGTTCGTTTTGGTTGTCCCCTTGTAAGTTTGCTTTCCATAGGCATTCACTTAACTGAATTTTCTCGCATGTTTGCTTTTAAAAGGTGATTTCTGAATCACAGCTGTGGTTATTTAGAGACACTGAGATGTTAAACACATGGACCCGACTAGTTCAGATTGAAAGCCTGGGTGACAGAGCCACTGTGCTGGGCTGGGGTCTTTGGGCCGAGGTCTTGCTTGATGTGAGCTCAAGCAGGTTCTTCACCCCAGTGTGGCTTCAGACCCAGCTTCTTCAACTTCTTTTGTGTTGCTGGATGTTGCTTCAGTAAAAAATAATCCGCATGCCAGGACCGTGCCAACTCGTCAAATCAGAGGCACGAAAGGCAGCAGCTGATTTCCTGGGGCCTATCGCAAGTTGCTGTTGCTCAACTCTCGAATATTCAGTGGAGAAATGGTCCTCGGAAATTCATAGGTTAGGAATCTCAAAACCTACAAATGGCTTCTCGTGGCAAACCCGCTTGAAGAAATTTCGGATCAAAAGTCTGTATTTCTCAGACGCGTTTAGTGGCTCTGAAGAATTTTGTGTTTTCTAAAGTCAAAGAACAGTTTGCAGAGGACTTTTTAAACTTATTTAAAGTTTCAGAAACCTAATGGTGGGCGGATGCATATTAATAATTTCAATCTTTCCTACGTGACTGAGTTCTTCTGTGTTCTTTCGGGTGTATAAGAGCTCAGTGTGTGTCCTGGTCCGGTTTTTCAGGCCAGGCCGGGCCGGGCCGTGTGTCGAGGAGCCCTGAGCCGGGCCGCTCCTTTCTGTCCAGTTGGATCTTTCAGCACAGCCCTGGGGGAGCAGGCAGAGCTTGGGGCCTCTCTTCCCTGCTGGAATGAATGCTATGGGATGATGTTACAGCGGTGTTAGCCTGACTGTTTTTGCAAGTTTTCCCTTTTGTGTGTGTGTGTGCTACAACCACTCCCCCCCTCCCCAATTTGCAATGAAGTTGCATAATAGGATTAGAGCGTAGTTTGACTTGGGCCGTATAGGCGGTATCCGGTTAACAACATGATGGCTGACGCACTAAGTATTGTAGTATTTCTACCTTCAGCCTCCCTGAGACTGTGGTTGTGAATTTAGTTTTTTGTGATGGGATAGGAAATAAGCGTGGAAACAACTTTTAAATGATCTTTTTTCGAAGTAGCTCAGTCTCATTCTCAGCTCAGCGTGGGGCAAAACCGAAGCCAGCACCCGCGCGGCACGGTGAAGGTGAACAAATTTGGCAATTACGACCTTAATGCTGGGACAGTCGGTGAGGACACAGGCAGCCCAGGACCCGTGTAGGCCGCTGTGTGTCTCTCGGAAAGCAGGGTGAGAAGTGAGGAACTGTTTGTTAAGGACATTTGGAAAAAACCAAACCAAAACCAAAACAAACAACAAACCAACCAAACAAAACCACCCAAAAAAACTTTTGTGTTATTTCTTTCTAAAGCTGAAGGTCCCCACGTAGTATTCCTAGGCAGTTTTCTTATTCAAATGATGGTGACATTGAAAGCCCTACTGAGGACTCTTCAAAAGAGTAGTGCTGGCTTGTCCCAAACCCTCGTGCTCCAAGGGCACAAGTGAAAATATCCTTGTGTTATTACCCTGAGGAACATAACTGGTTTTTACATCTGGGCTGGTTAATTTTGGCAGCATCCGCTTCAACTTGCAGCCCTGCGAAGGCCGGACTGATGGTTTGGGAGAAAGGGGCAGGCTTGGGACAAAAACCACGAAGGAGGGACCCTGGGTCCCCGTGAGCCACGTGTGGTGGCCGTTCCAGCCCCAGACACGTCCCACAGCCTCACCAGAGCTTCCGAAGGACTGAGGAGGTGATGGTGACACCACTGGAGGATTTCTCCCTGCTCTCTTTGCCTTATTGTATGGGAAGCTGTTGAGGATGTGAGGGCAAAGCCGAAAGTTTCTTTACTATAGTAAACTATGAAACCTTAACCATAACTGCGTAAAGGATGGAAGGTCCATTAGTTGTGTTGAAAACCAGTTGCAGCATGGAAGATAGATTAAATTGTACCTAAATCAGCTTCTGATTTTGGTTTCCATGTGTTAACAAAAACACCACAGAGTTTGCTTGATGAATAGTGTAGAACTGTAACAAAACCAAATCTGTTTGGTTTTGGTTGTTTTTTTTTTTAAACACACTTCTGGAAAATATTGTCTGGAGGTTGGGTTTGATGTAAGGTTGATTTCGAGTCAGGCACTTGGCTTGTAGATGTAGATGTGTAGATGTACGTGTCTTTTGACCGAGTAATCAAACCTGTGTTTTCTTTTCATAGTGATTCTCTTCTGAAAGGCTCTCGTGCTCTGTTAGTGTGCAGGAATGAGGATTTTTTGGTGAGTTCTGTTTGTGAAGAGATGGCAGGAGCTCCATCCCATTGCCGAGCGCTTTGCTGTGTACAGGCAGGCCTGAGACCTTTTCTTAACTTGATCAAAAATAAGTTCAAACTAGTTCGAACGATTACTGAGATTTCATATTGATGTTTAAGCTGGCCATTTTCTGCCCTCGTTTCTATTCCCACTAGTAAATATTATTCTAAAATGTGAGAGATCTGAATTTCTCTCATCTGCTTTCTCCTTTCTGCCTTTGCCAAACCGAAGAATTCCTCGCCCACTTCACACCAAGAAAGGGTAAAGAGTAGAAGAGAAGAGGCACAGCACGTACTGCTGCCAATCTGATCTGGAAAACAGAACGTGTCCATGTCCCAAATAGGGGCTGGAATAGTCTTGCTGCCTTTTTGGGCTTGCTCTGCCACCAAAAGGCAGATGCCTTGTTTAAAATCTGTCAGTGTTCTCGGTAAAGTTTAAAAACTGTTTGGGGGGCACTAGAAAAGTCCTTTGTTTTCTAACGGAGATGATTTCTGTCCTGCCAGCTGTCAGATTGTCTGTATTTGGGTTTTTTTCATCTAAGCGTGTCCTGTTACACTCAGAGGAGCCTGGGGAGGAGCAGCAGCCCGTGGCCGTTGCCTCGTTCCTGGAGAGTTTCTTTTTATGCCTTTGGGCATGTTTTGAGCCAGACTCAGATCTGAAATGCCAACGACTCATCCTGCCCTGATTTCCCTGCGATCCGCAGGCCGATCTTGGGTCAATCCGCTAACACGGCGTTGCTGCCTCCCAGGGCAGAGCCTTCTGTTTGTTTCCCCTCTTGACTATTTCTTGCTCCTCACCTCTTGGCCTCTTATCTACCATCACTGAGTAGAGTTCTTTTTAAATGCGTTTCTGCCTTTGTAATGTCTTGCTAGTTATGTGCTTGTTCCAGTGGTTCTTGCCTGTCCCATCCTTGTTAAACCTGGCTGATGGTGCTTGCTGCCGTTTCCCGTGGGCCGTGGCGAGGAAAGGATTATTGTTTCATAGGAAAAGCTGTAACTGTCTTCAGACGTAAAACTGATCATCCACAGTCCTTCCCCAAGCAGTCTGGGGCTGCTCAGTAAAATCTCAAGGATTCTTTCTTGGTGCTTTCCCTCCCAGGGCTCAGAAATGGGTAAACTTCACCAGTTCTGCTCCCTTAGTAAGGAAACCGAACAAAAATTGTGGAGTTTTCAGAAATATGCAAGTGTCATTGAAGTTGACTTGGTACTCTTTTCCTTTCCCAGAGGTTATAATCTAAGGCCAAGCAGGAGTTTAGTAGCAGATTTGGGAATAAAATCCAAATTTCTGCCATACCCACTGTTGTACTCCATACATCTACAACTGTGTTTAGCTGGCTGGAGAAAGATGATATTTACCATGTCACTAGGGGTTATAAATGGAATAAACTCAGTGAACGAACTCGAGTGGAACCTGCAGGTTAATGTAAGAGTCAACATTCAAAAAAACCCGACCAAGCAAACAAAACAAACCAACCAGCCAAAAACCCCACAACCGAAAACCAACAACAAAAGCCGCAAGATGATGAAGGCGTCTTGCTGGGGGTGAAAATAGGGAGAGTGGGTCTGGTTGAGAGAGACTGGATCTATTTGTGCACTTCTTCATCTCTGTATAGAAATAGAGAATATTTTAAGAGTGGTCATTTGTCCTCGTGCTGGCTGTAAGAACATGGGCTTTCCAAACATCAGCCAAGGGCAGAAGTGACAGCGAGAGCCTTTGTATCAGGAGGTTGTATGGGGCTGCGCTTTGGAGGGGGGGACAGGAGAGCTGAGCGTGATCGCACTGAAGGGACGAGTCTGAAATAAAACACAAAACCTTCCTTCTCTTTAGAAAGATCTGGTTTACAGATTTTCTTTCTTTTTTTAAAATCCATATTCCATCGGGCATAGGGAATCCGTGAGGGCCACTAAGGAAATACTGGGACAGGGAGGCAGCTGCTCCATCAAATGCGTTCAGACTCTTAAACATTTGGATATATTAAATCTGCAAGGCTGTTCTGCTCTTTATCGTCATTTCTTCCAGGGGAAAAGGAGAGCAGGAGAATGTAGGGAAAGGAGAAGCTTTAGATAACATGTGCTGTACCTCTGAAGAGATTATTAGATGTGTTCTGTGCTTTCTAACTCTGGAAACCTCGTGGAAAAAGCGCCAGCGCAGTCTGTAAGCCCACAGGATGTTTGTTTTGCAGGGAGACAGGAGGTCTCTTCCTTCTCTCGGGACTGCCCTGGAAGAGCTGACTGGAATTCTGTGCTTCTGCCTGTTTTCCAACCCTTCCCTTAAATTACTGAGGAAATTTGCTTGCGTTGGTCTGGACCAGAATTTTTCGTATCTGAGAACTTCTTACACAGTCCCTAACAATGATTCATGACTTCATATAAACAGTAATTAGCACGAGATAGCTGCGCTTATGAAACCTTTTTGTGTGCATACATAAACATCTCCTGGTAAAAAATTCAGTGGGGAGATGGAGACATTCTTATGGTTAATACTTCAAAGTAAAAGCTGCTTTGTCTTATTTCGAAGTCTGCTCTGCTTCAATTGTTGTCGTTTAGTTGGTGTTAGTGGAGAACTGAATGACAGCGTTGCCTGGGGACTCCTCCCCAGTCCAGGTGTCATCTGGAGCACGGTGTGATCAAAGTCATAAATCACAGTCCTGCAGGGGTGCAGCAGAAGACAAAGTGGATGAGTGGGAGGAATCACAGTGCAGAGATAACAGATTGGATGAGGCTCGGTTCCTGCCCGGTCGCCGTGCCAGGATCCCCTCCCACAGGTACCGCAGCCAGGCTGGTTTTTTTTTTTTAAAACAAACCGTTGAAGAGCTCAGCGGTGTTGTAGAGTTGTAGTTAAAACCAGCAGCAGGAGGCGAAGAAGCTGTAGTGTGTTGAAAAAGACCCTCAATACATAGGAACAGCAACGTCTAATTCCTGCGCCGAAGGACTGTAATGTCTGGGCAAATGTACTGGAGAAGAGCTGCTGACAGCCGGCTGTGCGTGCCTCCCAGATGGACGTGTCCTGTCAGCTTCTCTCGCTTCATGGTTTTGTGTCCCGAGTCTGCTGACAGCCCCCTCTTGGGGCCCAGACCTTTAAGAGTGTGTTTTGTCACGGTCTATCGAGCTTCTGCTACACTCGGGTCACCACAACTCTGCTCTTTCCTTTACGCTCTTCTGTGTGTTGGCTCAGGGCCTCCTCCTCCTCCCGTTCTTGCTGCCCTTCAAGCTTTGTTCAGTCGCTGCCTTCCCTCCCCCTGCTCTTAGATCGGGGTTCCCGCCTTCTGGACATGCCAGTATTAACCCAACCTGAGGCTTGGGTCTTGCACCTCCCTGTCGTGCTGCCCTCCATGGCGTGTACCTGGGTTGATAGGGAAGATACGAGCCTGTCTGTGCGCAGCACCTTCTGTGTTCGCTCAGGAACTTGTGTGGTTTTCCAGCTTATCGAATTCTCATCCATTTGTTTATCATCCCTTGCTCTCGCCGGTCCCTGGGTTTGCAGGCAGCGATCACCGAGTCAGTGTTTGTAGGAATGTCATCGAGCAAAACCGGCCTTCCTTGACTTTCGCGCTGCACTTTGGTTTTGGTGTTCGGCACAGCGTTGTCTCACGCTCTGAATCGAAGCGCATACCTTGGCGTCCCCGTGCAGTGAGTCAGTCCCAGCATCGCCGTGGTCTGGGCACGAGGGAGGGATTCTTGCGGAGCGCTTGGCTCTCCTCCCGCATCCCCATCCGCGGCCGTGCCTGAGCCGTCCTTGCTGGGCTGCGATCGAGCTGGAGTTGGAGGGGAGCCTGCCTTGGATTTCCTGCCTTCCTCTCGACTCGCTCCCCCGTGGCGGACGCGTTTTCCTTCCTAACGGAGGTTACGGTCCGTCCCACCGCGCAGCGGGCGCTGGTTTGTGCTGTATTTGGGGGGCAGCATCACCGCCTTGCTCCTCGCTGCGGTTGCGGGTCTGCTCCTCGCAGCTCTGTGCTCTCTGTCTGTTCCAGGTGTGTACTGACGGTGTGACTCCTTGGAGTATCTCCAGTCACTGCGGTGCCCTGTGTTTGATAAGGGAGCTTAATGGGCTTGACAGGATCAAGGCGTTTGCATGGTAAAATGATTATAGCTTAATTTTCTGAAAGTGGATTTTCTGTTTCTTTTCTCATTGTCCCTCTTGAAGCAAACCCAGGCTATTAAAGTGTCTTCTCCTGCTGGAAACAGGAGGGGGAAGCAAGGATGTCCAGGTGCTTTAAAAAAACCGTCCAAGACACCACCACCTTCTCTGACTGTGGAATCATTCAGAAAGCAGAATTTTTTGACTTCTCAGATTCACTATAAAAATGTATCTCCCTGCAGATACGGTTTGGCTAGGAAAACGGGCCCAACAATGTGGATACTTGTTGCTTTGCTCTCTGCCCACATTTATGATGTTACCTTTTCCAAAGAATACAGTAGTACTCATTTTCATAAATAATCACCCGGAAGAGCCTTTCCCAGTGGTGATGTGACTAACACACCGAGGACGCCAGATTGTCTGTGTGGGTGGACAGTGGCACTTTCGCCACCAAAACAATGGGATTTGTTATCATTCATAGGGTTAGGGTATTGGTGTTTGGGGAAGACGCTTGGCCTGGGATTTCTCTCTCCAAAGCCCTACTGCGTTCTCCTGTGCAGAAGGAGGATTCATGGGCTGGGGGGCGCAGGTGGGGGCTGATGCTGAGTAACAAAGAGCAATTTCGTGGTGCGAGGGGCTGGGCGCGACGGTGCCGCGTTTCCTGTCCCCATAGCTGCACGGACATGATGGTTTGTGTGCTGTGACCTTGCTCAATGAATCCATCCGGATGGAAAATAACCTTTCAAAAACCAAGATTTTTCAAAACTTATTGTGCTGGGTTTGTG
Source organism: Pampusana beccarii (assembly GCA_013399365.1). Taxonomy (NCBI): domain Eukaryota; kingdom Metazoa; phylum Chordata; class Aves; order Columbiformes; family Columbidae; genus Pampusana; species Pampusana beccarii. The sequence goes on along the minus strand of VWYH01003732.1, from coordinate 4,043,994 downwards.
CCAGCACAGCCGGAGGTGGCACATCGGAGCGAGGGGCCCAACTACCTGGAGCATCACTGCCCCGAACTCCTGAATCGTGATACGGAGATAAAGGTTTGCAGGAGCTACTGTGATAAAATTCACTGATGTGCTTGGACTTGCCTGATACACAATATTACACGCCTGATGTACAGTGTACAAAAAAACTCTGGTGGTTGGTTTTAACTCACCTGTGAAGCTCAGTTTTTAGGAATCTATTTTTCCGGAGGTGACTCAGGATTCCTGAAGATGTAGAAAGCTCGTTGTGTGCAGCGCGCTCGCCACTGCACTCTGGTTTTAAGAGCAGCAAGCAGGAGAGAGGGCAGCAAAAAAGGCACAGCCTTGTACTCAAATTATTAAAAATACAGTGAACCACGGAAGTACGTATCTCATTCTCAAATACCACATCTTATAAATCTCCCCCTGCCTGGCTCTCTGTGCTGCACGTTCTGGCGATTTTGAAGGCCTCGGGTTTGTTTTCAAATCTAACTATTCCAAGATGAGAATGAGCCAAAGGATTTAAAAGCAGCAAAGAGCCTACGTGAGCAGCACGGAGGGAGGAGGGAGAGCGGCTTTCCCTTTCCCGGGGCTGGGGGACAGCTCTGGGATGAGGGTGTCCTGCCAATGTGGCAGGGGATCTGCGTTAAAAAACCATCCGTATCTCTCCCCTGACACATGAGGAGCGCACATGGCAAGAAACAATGCAAATTAGAAAATCACAGCGCGTGGGTTAACCGGATGGCTTTTATCAGCACAAATGAACCTGCTTTTTCCTCTCTTTCTCTTCCTCCTCCAGAAGCCCTTCAGAGGCCGGTGGTGTCGGACTTTGAGCCCCAGGGTCTGAGCGAAGCAGCTCGCTGGAACTCCAAGGAAAACCTGCTGTCCTGTCCCAGTGAAAATGACCCCCACCTCTTTGTTGCACTGTATGATTTTGTGGCGAGTGGGGACAACACTCTCAGCATAACTAAAGGTAAGGTCGCTGGGCAGAGCGGTTCTCGGAGTGTGTGAGAAGGCACAGAAGGAAAAGCCGCCGTGGGATAACTGAGTTGTACACTAAACCCTATGGAATTTTTTTTTTACTGTGGGAATTCTTCTTAAATAAATACAAATGTTTCACAAAGTCATAACCTTTTAAAAGGTTAAAACTCTTTGAAGCTTTTGCATTGGGCAATAAACTGTTTGCCAAAACTAAGGCCTTGGTTAGGAGCAAGAATTTGAACTGAGAAATTAAGCTAATTTTAAAGGCTGGCCTCCATCATTTTCATAGTTCTCCGAAACACAGTCCCTGTGTGAAAAATGCCTGTACAGATATCATGTTTTCTTACTCAATCCTTCTGTTCCTTATCTGTACTCCAAGTCACATCAGCTTACCTTGCTAATTTAAATTATTTTTTAATTGTTTATCCACTCCTGTTCTCTCCTAGCCCCATCAAGCCAACTTAGTTCAAATAAAATTAGATGGAGTAATTTTTTAAGCTCGAGCAGTATCAGAGCTGGTGCAGAAAACTCCTGAAGCATGCGTGTAACTTTATTTGGCTTTGAGGGTCCACTCAAAGAAACACACATGGTGCTTGCTCAGTCAGATATCTGTCCTTGTAGGAGATGATTTGATGACCTGTAGCCAGAAAGAACCCATCTTTGTCCTGAGCTCCCAGGTTTGCCGTGTCTAAATGTATCGTCTTCTTGCGCTAAGGTGAAAAGCTCCGTGTCCTGGGCTACAACCACAATGGGGAATGGTGCGAGGCCCAAACGAAGAACGGACAAGGCTGGGTACCCAGCAACTACATCACCCCGGTGAACAGTTTGGAGAAGCATTCCTGGTATCATGGACCAGTGTCACGGAACGCTGCTGAGTACCTCCTGAGCAGCGGTATCAACGGCAGCTTCCTCGTGCGAGAGAGCGAGAGCAGCCCAGGGCAGAGATCGATCTCCCTGCGGTACGAAGGAAGGGTGTACCACTACAGAATAAACACCGCGTCCGACGGAAAGGTAGGATGTCCAAACCTGAAAGAAAACCTTACTGCTGTCCTTTGTGCCCTGACCGTACCAGGTCAAGTAGTAGCAATTGAACTGGGCATTTCTGAACCCTGATCGCAATGTTCATCATCTGTTGTTATTATACAATAAACTGCGACTGTCACGTTGGTGACAAAACAGGTTTATTCCTTTAGCGAGCTTCTGGTGAGGTATAATACAGCTCAGCAGCAAAACACCTTAAGGTAGGTGATAGTAGAGTTACATCAGAGCTGAATGTAATAGGTATTATTAATAAGATATTCTGAGGATGAATTCTTGTCCCGTATGTTCAAAAGGTAATCTCTTTGCTAAATCAGAAAAATCAGTGCCTGTTTCTGATAATCCTGCAAATATTAGGGACAGGATGTTTCTTGAGCTATTCTGCAGTATTTTTAACTACTGTTTTGATTTCTCTACAGTATTTCAGCGTGATCATTGGAGACGGGTAGGCACTTTCACTTTTATATGGGCCCAGGCTCCAGTTTCTTGATTTTTTTTTTTCCTAGATCGTTGTGTGCTGTAGCAATGTTGCAGTGCTGTGCTTTGTGGATGCTGCAGAGAAATGTTAGCATAAAAGTGTAGTTTTCCACAGATTGTTTTGTTTTGTTTTGTTTGAATTTCATGGAAACATTTCTGCTGGCTTTGGATTTCGGAAAAATCTTGGTTTTAACAAATCTATTTTAAGCAAATGTCTCTTTAGATCCTGTGCAGAAGTTGAAGTGTGGGTCTGGAGCATGGCTGCTGAGGCTCTTCTTGCCAGCATCTAGCAGATGACAGATTCTGTGCCATCAGAGTACTTCAAAAGAAAAAAAAAATTAAAAATCAAGTATAATAGTGGCCCACCATGGCCGGTTTTCTTTGTCCTGCCAGAGCTTTATTCTTCTTACAGTGATATTGACAGCAAAATCTTTAGTATGAAAATATAGGGAGCCATAGTGTTTCCTGTTTATTGGGCTCATCGCTCTAAAATCTTTAGTAACATAAACACGTTTTATTCAGTAATGAAATACTTTTTGTCTGCTTTGGCAAACAGATTGTAGTAGGGACAATTCTGACCATGTTATTCAAGGTAACGTATTTCCAAGTTATGGCACTTTGATTCTTCGTTTTTCCTCCAGTGTAGACACGCTCTGTGGTCAGAATCAGCACTGGGAAATGCTGATGTGCAGCACGCTTGGAGGACTACATGGCAATCTGGAATATTATTCCTCCTCCTGTCTCTCTCGTTGACGTTCCTTCGATTCACATTGATGCTGGCAGATGAGCAATGTTCACATGTGAACATTTTGATCCCAGGCCTCCTTCAGTTGGTGTTAATACGCATGTGTCCATGGTGCGGTAGCACGTTCTCCATTTCAGCTGTTAAAGGGTTTGGCATATGAAGGCTTTCATCCCAGCAGAGCTGTTTTTATCCCTAAAAAACCGTTCTGCAGCGCTCCAATAATCCGTTCAGGTCCGTATTAGCCAGGTTAACTGTTCATTTTCCACAAAGTTGCTTGAATTGGTGTTTTTGAGAAAAGGCGCAGGTCAGCACAATTCCCTACAGCAGATCTGCAGCTGGTGGTGGCTGCTAATACAAAATCAAGAAGCGGCAGCGACCGAAAGCTTTGGCTGTTCGTGCCCGGTGAGCAAAGAGGCAGCCACGGCCCTCCCCATTGCCCGGGGCCCCCGTCCCTGCACAAGGGTCGTTTTGCCACGTCCATGCACCAGGCGCTGCAGTTTGCAGCCTGGCGTGTTAAACCACATCGCTTTTAATTTGTGTTAATCATCTGGGCAGTGAATTGTGACAGCTTTGCAGCAGCCGTGCTGCCCGCTCTGCTGCTGGGCTCTTCCAGCACCCATCCCCAGCCTTAAAAGCTGAGGAGGCAGGAAGACAAACAACTAATATCTCTGCTTTTCCCTCTGAAATGGAGACTGATGGAGCAGGTTCCCTGCTCCGAGCTGCTCACGTCGTACTCTATTACCCGTTTGGCAGCAGAGCACGGCTCTGCCAGAGGAAAGCTCTTACCTTCAACTCCCCGAGCACCTGGGGCCTTCTCATCCCGCTGGATCATTAGTCAGCCTGTCTGGGGAATTTAATATCTGCAGGAAGGATGAATGGCTTTGGTGGGATCATATCCCGTGGCTGAGAGAAGATGCTATCGGGAGAAAGAGGTGTTAGAGAAACGTGTGGAACAGCGGCTGCTGTGCATTGCACAGCCCGGCCCAGGCTTTGCCCTGGGGAAAGCTGAAAGGTCTAGGAAGATCAGAGGGGTGTGTGTCCTAATTTTAGCGCTGTTCATACTGAGTGTATTGAGGTTCAACTACTTTCTAAGGGAAAAAAACATCCTCAGGTTATTTTTTATTTCATTTACCAGTTTAATGGATTATATTCTCCTGGACCACCTTTTAATGTTTCGTTGGTGTCTTTGTTTTTTTTTTAAGTGACCTTTCCTGATGTGGCTGGTACAGTGCATCTGGTAAATGACTTCTGTGGTACAAAGGATTTGGTTTTCCTGACTTGATAATACTTGAGGCAAAGCCTCCTGTTGAGTAACCCAACTGAATAAACAACATTGTCCAGCCAGTTCTTCAAATCCTGCTGTCCTCAGCATTAAGGACACAGGACACGGGTCCTGCTTGAGTCTCTTGGAGCTTCCAGTGGCTCAACTGGATGCAGACTCGCTCCTTTATCACAGACGTTCATGGATTTTTTTGTGTGGATGTTCAGTTTTGTTTGCTGACTGGGGAGAGGGAATCCCATCAGGTGAAGGATGTGTTGGGGGTCAGCACAGGCTGGTTTATATTTTAATAAAATATACCAACCAGAAAAAAAAGATGTGTTCTGATGAGGGAAGCTGCAGACGAGTGACTAACTTTGTAGGAGCAGAGCCCCTTGGAACAGGGCTGGTGTTACAGTTTGACTGATGAGACACAAAAATTGCCCAAATAATGTGTCAACACCATAGCCAAGGAGCAAACTGTACAAGTCCCTGTGTAACCTCACAGACACGCCGAGCCTGTTGCCTCTGTTTGAGCGCTTTAGCAGCACCAGATGGTTTTCTTGGGGGAAATTCTCCATCCAGCAGCTCGAGTTAAGGTTTGGTAGTCGGGTCAGCGGAGCGGGGAGGTCGCAGTGAATAGTCGGCGTACGCGGCTCGCTGGGCTGCGTCGGCAGCGTGCCGTCCGTCGCCGTGCTCCATCTGCTTGTGATACAGGTTGCAAATTCCAGGTGAAGATTTAAACACAGCATAACTCTGATTTCCAGTAGTGCTGATGTGAAATAAGGCCTTCAGGAGGCGGTGTTGAGAGGTAATCAGTGAAAAAAACCCTCTGCCAACAGAATGAGGACGTTTAGTGGGTGGATGTGGTTTTTTGATGTAAGTGGAAAGCTTCACATGTGTTAGGGCAGGGAGGGTCATCCTGTTCTGTTCCCCATCCTGGCATGGGTTTGCTGTGAAACCTTTGGCCATTTATTTTACTGATTTCTCTACCTGTAACAAGATCATACAATCTGCCACACAAAACACAGATATTTCTAATTCCTGTGAGATTTTGAGATCGTGAGATACAAGCCATCATAAAAGCATGGGTAGCTTCCTTTACTACAATTCTCTAGTACTTCCAAGTGATCCTGGAGTCCAGCATAATATTCTACATCCATACTTTTATATTTTAGTCCTCAGTGTAGCATGTGAACTGCTCGTACCACTGCGAGCACACAAGTCACTTCCAAACAGGTATGGCTTGTTTTAAATGGTGGCTGTCCTGCCTGATGCTTGGTGGTCCAAGCCATGCATCCGTAAAAGCCTCTCAGATGTTGTCGCTTTTCTGTTCTCAGAACATCTGTTTTGAAGGTGATTCCACCTCTTTGACCATGAAAGGTGTGTTCATTTTTTCTTTATCAATCTGTGTTGAAATGAGATTTCGTCCATTTACTTTATCTAAAGAGCATCCCTCTCCTGCAGGTGTTATCAGCATAACCTGTTTAAAAATTAAATTTCTAGCATTTGTCACCTTGCCTAGCAGAAGACTGGGCTTGAGTGAAAACTGGAAATAAAGAGCGCTGGCGGTAGGGAGTGACTTGTCTGTTATCTTTAGTAGGCTTTTAGGCTTAGAATGGATCTTCTGTATAAATGTTGAAAAAGGTAACAAGTCTAGGTTACCATGCTGCACAGCAGGTTCTCGTTCAGTGCTAATGATTTTACTTCTGCGTTATTGACCGATGCCCATCACGAGAATGGCGCAGACCAGCTGCGCACCTGCGTGCCAAACACAGTGCGGAAGCTTGGGCCGAGTGCAGGGAAGGCACCGGTTTGGTAGTGACACTCCAGAGAGAATTTAGGCAGGTGAAAATGTCATAACCCAAACAGGAATAATGGAATCAAGACACCGAGGTTGACAATCCCCTGCTCCCCAGGAAATATCCCCCCCATCTCTACTGACCAGCCTTTTGAAAAAAGACATTTCAAGCAACAGCATGCAGATTTACTGCTATTTGCAGTCATTCCTTCCGCATTGTTACAGCGAAGTGCATGTATTTTCTCCCGAATCCATGCATTTCCATGTTCGTGTTGATTGTTGGCAGCTCTGAGTTCCGAGAACTGGTAACAGAGCTGGTGGAGCTCATAGTACTGCAGATCGAGTAGATGTGATGCAACGCTTTGGTTTCACAGTTTTATAATGTAGTTTCTACAGCTGAATGCTCTGATGTCCGTTGTGTGATTGAGTTCTCTCTCTCTCTTTGGTCCCTAGCTGTATGTCTCTTCAGAGAGCCGCTTCAACACCTTGGCAGAGCTGGTCCATCATCATTCAACCGTTGCAGATGGGCTCATCACCACTTTGCACTACCCGGCGCCCAAACGCAATAAGCCCACTATTTACGGCGTGTCTCCAAACTACGACAAGTGGGAGATAGAGCGAACTGACATCACGATGAAGCACAAGCTTGGTGGAGGACAGTATGGAGAGGTGTATGAAGGAGTCTGGAAGAAGTACAACCTTACGGTGGCTGTGAAGACTCTCAAGGTAGGACTCAAATCTCGGAGCGTTCCCATTCATCTCTTTTCAGCAGGAACTGAGTTTGGGCTGGTTGCCTGCCCTCAGCTTCAGTTAAGACAGTTTGGGTTGGTGACAACCCTTCCTTTCTGTGCTGTAGGTTTGAAATTTGAGTACTTTTGAAAGAGCTTGATCCTATTATGGTTTTATGTGATACCTGAAACACTTGTAACTCAACAAAGGAGGACGATAACAGCGTGATTTTTACTTTAGAACAGATGAAAGCTTAGAAAAGTAAATAGTGCCATGATGTCTCCCATTCCAGGTGTGGTAAAGGAGAGCTGTTCACGCATGAACGCACTAACACAAGCTGGTGTGTTAAGGAAAATTGTGAATTGTGAGTCAGTCAATGCAGAATTCAAAGGCTGTGCTTCAGGGAGGCTTTACATGTTTTGATTTTCTGTCTTATGTGGCGTCTTACCCAAAAGACAAGCTCCCTGTGTACCTGGAAGTCTTACGCAATTGTTCACAGCTGCTTCTTATCAAAAGATACAAGAGGAGGAAAAAGTGTTTCCAAGCTAAAGTATATTAACATTCATAAGTGGCTTTAATGAGGGACTGGATAATCAGTTCTGTTTCTGGCTCTGCTCCCTGATTTGTGTGTCTTGGTTTCCTTGTCTATTGAAATGCAAATAATGCTCTGTGAGTTCATAAGGTCATTGCTTAATTCATTTATGTTTATAAGAAATGTCTTGAGATCTTCTGGCACCATCCACACACATTGCATTTGATTGCTTAATAAGAGTTTATGCTAACTTGACACCGTGTTCTCTCTCCTCGAATGGCGATGTGGTTTGGTCTTGCAGAAACAAACAGAACGGGGTTTTTCATTTGTTTCTTGGGGTTTTTTTGCAGTGGAAATTTTGAAGTGGAGAGAACCGTGTAGATGCTTTAGTGTCAGGGGAAGAACATTTCCTTGATTTGGGGAAAATATTCTTCCTTACTCTCTGAGCAGCGGCTACCTCAGTAATTCTGGGTTGCCATGGTTGCAGAAAGTATTTTCATTTTGGCCATTTTTTTGTCCTCTGGAGATTCCTGCTGCTGCTCCCCAGTGGAGAGTCCCAGCGCCTGCTTGCGCAGGGAGCGAGTGACACCTAGTGACATCCCCGCTCGGCCCCGTGGCGCTGGGGACCGCAGGGCTTGCTCAGAGCATGGCGATACAGCTGGAGCTGGGATGTGACCAGGCTGAACAAAACGCCTGTTTATCCTGAACAGGAGACACTGGTTGTTTCCAGGAACATAATTTGCTGTAACATCTCTTTTCCTGCTTGTGGATGCAGCGTGAGGATAGCCGATGTTTTCGGATTTCTCATTTTTGCTCCAAACTGTAGTTGTTACTTTTATTCTCTTCTCTCCAAAACCCAACCACAGAAGCAAATTGTGTGTTAGCCAATAAAATGTGTTAGTGCATAGGAGAAGGCTAAATACAGACCAGGGCTGTTTCAGATATATCTAATAAATATTTCATGAAACATAAGTAAAAATGGTTCATAATGTAGCATGTTCCACTGGGGAATGTAAGAGTAACCAAGAAGAGAGTTGAGAAACACTTCAACCTGCAATTACGCACACTAAAGCCGTCCTTAAAAGCAAATTTATAATCCACCTTCTTTAAATCCATCAGTGTACTGCCTGACAGCTGGGATTATAGCTTGCTTCAAAGTTTTGGGAAACATTTTAAAATCACATTTATATCCCAGTTCTGCTGGGGAAAACAAGCCCTCCGCAGCTTCTGCACAAACCTTCAAATGACTCACTTTATTTTCCTCGGAGAGAATATTTTTCGAAATTTTGTGTGGCTCTTCGTGTTCCTTCCCCATCTACTCCAGAAAGATAAAGGGGAGGGAAAACTAAAGGAGAAAAACCATTGTTGCAGCTTCTTTTTGAACAGCGATGCTTAAAAACACCCATTTGTTGTTCGGTTTTCTATCGAGTCTCTCGGCGTAGCTCACAGCTGGCGCGAAACGCTGGACCACGCAAGGCAGCGAGCAAAGCAGCACACGCCGTTCCTTGCTTGCATTTTACTGGGAAGTGCTGGACAATGTCCTGCTGCTTAGACGCTTCCAATTAAAATAGATCATGTGCGTTGCACAGGACACACCAGTGTTTATGAGGGTTTGTCATCGTACCGCGACACGCTCAGAATTTGGGGCTTTACACCAGATGTCGATGGAGAGGAGCGTGAGGAAGGAGTGGGGCTGTGTGACCTGCGCGGCGCTGGACCGAATGCCGCCTGCTGTGACCCTGCCCGGCGCTTGTTCCCCGCGAGGGCCGTTTAGAGGCCATTTAATCTCAGCACGTTTCTCACTGCGCGCCTCCAGTCGCCATCCTTCAGGACTGCCTCTTTTTTCTTTTTTTTTGTTGATTTTTTCCCCAGCAGAGAAGCCTGGGTTTCAAATTAGGCCACGTGCAACCCTGCTGTCCCTTGATGCCATGGCGTGGACCTGTGCTCTGCTAGGAAAATACTGTATAGCCACAACTGGGTTATTTCTTCCGTGGCTTTGTACGGTGGAAGAGGGAAATTGGTTAAGCTTGATCCTTTGCGTAAGATCAGGTTTTCAGAGAGATCATTTTACAGTAGCGCTCTGTATGTGTCCTTCTTATTAATTTGGTCACTGAAAGGCAAGAGATTTAAAAAGGTGGCACAGCTGTGCAGAGTAGTGACCTTTCAGAGCCTGTATAGCGTGCGTAAGATAAATGCATATTTAGGGTAATTTTGCAACCTGGATTGTTAACCCGCTTTCCTCTGCCAAAGAAAACAGTTTAAGGATCTGCTCACAAGGACCTTTGGCTATTAGTTTTGACAGAATGTGTTCAGCAAATCACAGCTGCCAATCAAGCTAATTGGCAAGGAGTAGTAAATGATTGAATGAAACTGTTTGAGAGGGGTTCTCGTTGCTAACTGCAGAGCTGGCTGGATCGCACAGCAGCCGCCCACTGTTATCATTCTCACCAGCAGCAGTAAATCCTTCCCAATCCTTCCTTAAAACACTTCGTCCATGTAGCCTGTCAACATTAATCCACCAATGAAAAAAAATACGGGTGTAGAAAGAAACATTGCTTTAGGAATAGATCTGTGCTTTTACACCACTTTGAAATGACCTTCCGGCCATTTGGGGCGTATTTTCTTCTGCAAAAATATGTGTTTTGAGCAAGATCGTATCTTCCTCGGGTTTGTGTTGTGCCAAGCAACTTTATGGCGTTCAACAAATAGGTGGTGACACGTCTGCCTGGAACGGTTACGTCATGGGTCAGGCTCTAAATGCCAGAAATCTGTGAAATCTTGGGCTTTCAATTAAGGAGAAGCTGCTGTTGGTCCTGCCTCTGTCTGAACGGGGGGATTTCTTGCTTCTGCCCAGTGAAACCAGGGACCCGCATTTCAGCTGCTTCTCAAGCGTTTGATTGTGGCGAATCCTTCCTTTTATGTTGGTCCTCGTTTCTTTTCTGTACTTTTTATTTTGTGTTATCTTCTTCTCTGTTAGGAACAAGTACATTATTCCTTTTCAACTCCTGAATGGTCCTGTGAGAGGCCTTTCACAAAAGGGATATGGATTTTCTTGCCCAAAAGGCTATGTTAGAAAAGGAATGATAAAAATATATATATTTTTAAATCCTACCAAAAAAAAAAACCCAACGTTTCTAATTCCTCGTCATTGTGATGTGGCTACAGGGAAAAATTGCCTTAAACGAACTGTGGCTTAACGTTGTCACTTTGCAGTTCGTTTTTGTGTCCGCATACAAAAAATGCGTTCCTCCTTTGTGCACGCTGTCCTTGCCAAAGCTTTGCTGTTGTTCCACAGGAGGATACCATGGAGGTGGAAGAGTTCCTGAAAGAAGCTGCAGTAATGAAGGAGATCAAGCATCCGAACTTGGTGCAATTATTGGGTAAGTGATAAATACTAAGCAGAGGGATTGGAACTAAACCCTTGTGCAATGATATGGATGTTAAGGAGCAGATAAGCTGCTTACCATACCAAGGCTTTAAATACAGACACTTATTGTCTGGCGAAATTCACAATTTGTACCACTAATACATGATTTTTAATGATCTCGTCTCCCTAATGTTTAAGTTGCCAGAGCCTGAAGCAGGGAATTAAAACCCTCTATTAACCATTTCCAGGCAGAACTCATTCTTTCTGTGAGCCCCATATTTCTGCCTTCTAGAGGCATAAATTGCCCTAGAGAAGATTCACTGATATTCTTAAACTTTCCTTGTAAACTTTATGCTGATCCCTAGGGGTGTGCACACGGGAACCTCCTTTCTACATCATTACGGAGTTCATGACGTACGGGAATCTGCTGGATTATCTGCGCGAGTGTAACCGGCAGGAGGTGAATGCCGTGGTGCTGCTGTACATGGCAACTCAGATCTCCTCGGCCATGGAGTACCTGGAGAAGAAAAACTTCATTCACAGGTAGAAAGGACGGTGGGCACCCCTGAATCTCGAGCACAAAACACCTCTTGATTTATTTTCTTGCCTTTCAGGTTATCCCGGCATTGACTTAAAAGCAGTTGGTGTCCTATAGTTAATACACTAGTGTGTTGTATTCTGATACTGCACATTAACCTGTCTGCGGGATATTCTCCCAATTGTTTTTGTCTCAGTGTTATTCTCTTGCATTTGAAGAAGATGCAGGTGAAAGACATACCAGTACTTTTATATTTTGGGCAAGGACCTTAAATGTAAATGCTTCCCAAAGTAACAGGCTCTTAATGGACCAGATAAGCTACTGCTCCGCCTTGGTTCTAAGAGCCATTAAAACCCGCTGCAGTCGATGTTGCTGGATGCGTGCAGGTGCTCACAGCAAAGCCGCCCCCTTAGTGCCGCCCTATCCTGTGTTCGTTCGTGTTTGTTTGACTTTTTTTTTTTTTTTCCATCCTCTGTAGGGATTATTTCCCACTATTGTCCAGATTGCGTATTCAGTTTAATAAGCATCTCTGCAGTCTTAAAAGTCTCAGAGACTCTGACCTTTAAGTGTGCTGCAATTATGGCTGGAGCTTTGCATTCTTCATCTGTAGAAGTGGCCTCCTAGCAATATAATGACACATCCTGCGCGAAGGTTTGAGAGTCGCTGAGCTTTTATACAAGATGTTCTCTGTGCCATAGCGTGACCTTTCCTGCCCAATTAACTGGAATATGAAATTAGCACATGTTTTTTTCATAGAGACAAATATGAAGATTGTGTGTAAAGTTCTAGGTGCTCCTCCAAGTCATGCATTGCGTTTGCTGCTTGAAAGGCCCGTTTAAGTGCTTCTGTCAGTCAATAAAGTGAACGGTGATGCTGCAAATTAAAATTTCCGGCCCTTGATTTGCTCTGTTGAAAGTATTTCATCCCTTCAGCCTGCAGGAAGTGAACTTTAAAAACTGCTTTGTGTGAATCCCGTTTGTCTGCTCTCCCATTCATTTAATTTCCTCTTATTTCTGATGACCCATTTATCTAAAATAAATAGTAACGTTTTTCCTTATCAGCCACCCCCATACCCACCTACCCAATTATTTTAAGAGTGTTTTCACAATTCACATCCATGGATTCAAATGCTGGGCTGTGACCTCATTTAATGAATCAGGAAGGAGGAGGAATTTGATTATGAAGAGGAGCTTTTGTTTAGACACACACTGTAGTAATCAGCGTTGATAAGAAGGTATATTCAAAAACACTGCGAAAATTTAATGGGCATCTAGTAAGACGTACTTTCAAAATTTATTCTGCTTGAGGAGAACAAGCAAAAGAAACAGCAGTGTCTGCCTCATATCTAAAGATCTCTCTCAAGCTTCCTGGTAGAATCAATTTTTAGTTCAATGTGACATAATCTCAAAGTGTTTTTAACAAAACCTAATATTAGGAGAAATATACTTCTGTGCTTTATGTTTTTATACTCATGAAGCGTTTCCGAGGGTGCTGACAGCAAGTACGAGCCAGGGAAGTGGCACGTGCAACATGCGCATCTCTCACCTGCTGGTGAAAAAACGTGGAGGAAAAGCTTAATTTGCTTATTGCCCAGTCCTTTGAAAGTACCGATAGCAGGGGCTACAGCAGGTTTGGAAAGGGCAAAAGATGGTATGAAAAAGTTGTGTTGCAAAACATGGGGAGGAAGACGAGCAGGAGCGGGGAGTGAAACCTGAGCAAGGGCTGGGGGATGAATTATGGAGAGCGATGGGTGCTGGGCTGGGGTGACGGATGTGCCGGAGAGGTGGGCAAGAAGGGAGGCATCGCCACATCCTTTATTCAGTGCTTATCCTCAGCTATTGATAACTTAAGCGCTGACATTTCTTGAAATTATTTTTATCCTGAGGGTGGCAGCTTTTATTGAAAGTGAGGGGGCTTCTTGAAGCGTTCACTTCAAATTATAAAAAAAAAAAAAAGTTTGGATGACAGTCTTGCAGAGCCAGAGTGGAAAATAACTTTCTCTCTTACATGTATGTGCATAACTACATAATTTCTGTGTGATACTCTGATCAAAATAATCACGTGCAGACCCAGGTTTCCTTTGGAACGTCACGTTTCCTTGCTGTCGCTACAAGTGAGATGGTAAAGACTCCTCATTGCCTATTTTTGTTCATGTTTTTAGGGATCTTGCTGCCAGAAACTGCCTGGTAGGGGAGAACCACTTGGTGAAGGTGGCGGACTTTGGCCTGAGCAGGCTGATGACGGGTGACACGTACACTGCCCACGCCGGAGCAAAATTCCCCATCAAGTGGACGGCACCAGAAAGCCTGGCCTACAACAAGTTCTCCATTAAATCTGACGTCTGGGGTAAGGATTTGCATGGACGAATTAATGCAGATTATAGTTCTTTTGCAGGGCTGTGAAATGAGGACGTTGTGAAACATTTCAGGAGGGAGCACGTTCCTTGGTTTGAGCCGAATTGTTCTAAGAGCTTGTCAGAGCGCAGGAACTAATCTCTGCTAAGTCAGTGGATGCCGACCTGGCTTTGTGTGTTTGACTCATTGGCAAATATGAAAATAAACGATACTGTAGTGTTTATAGAAATGTATGAAATGTGGCCGGAGGGCACTGATATTATACTATTGACTTGATAAGAGTTCTGACCCAGGACTATGAAACGATATATTGTTATCCAGTTAGGAACTTTCTAACTACTTCAAGGAGGAAAGTGAGAATCTGGTTCATTTTATGTTAAAAAAAAAATTATGTGTGTGTCTGTGTAGTGATAGCTCCAAGCTTGTCTTTTTGCATTTTAAAAGAATAATCTTTGGAATGAGATGAGGAGAAGTGGAAGGAAAATTTGATGACAAATGGTTATTGAAGAGCCCTGAGGTGCTGGTGATAAGAGCAGGCTTAGCTAAATGGAGCTACATTCTATCAAATCTGACCGCAGAAAATCTCATTGTACTTTTAATCAGCCTTTCTTCGGGTTTTCTATCTCTGCCATAGCTGTTGGTCAAATTCTCAGAAGTGCCCAGTGACATGAGATAGAAGTTTGTGGGACGTGGTCCCAAAGGCACTTGGAAAATGTTATCCTGAGCATCTTCTATATAGAAAACAACATAGTGAAGCAGCAATGAAGTTTTCTGGAGTTTTGGGGAAGCTGTGCAGAGAAAGGATTATATTCAAAGAAACTTTTAGGTAGATGGCTGATGCAAAATGTGTTGTAGGTGGGAGGAAAACCCAAACCGGCCTCCCGAGGAGTGTGGGATTGCTGACCGAGGTGTTTCTTCTGCTTTGGACTCAGCCGTGGTGGCGTTGGCTGCTGCCGGGTATCCACACAGCCTCGGGGATGCTGCCGAATCGCTGTGGTGGTTGCAGTATCCCTGTTGCATCTAAATAGTAGAGTACTCAGGGAGGAAAGATCCCAAAGGAGTGTTGGGTATCTTTATTTAGGGTTTGCACAGTGAGAGTTGGGCAGTGGGCTTTGGGATCTGATCAGAACAAGCCTTCGTGCCCCGGGGCCACGCTGCTGCCGGGCACACCGGAGTTTAGCCGCTTTCACCTCGCTGCCTCGAGACACCAATCAAAGAGAATTGTGCACAGAAATGTCTAATGTAAATCGCCCGTGGTGGTGGTACCATATAATGTGATGTGATTTCCTTACTTATGCAGAATTGTAATCGCTTTCTCTTCAGGTTAAGAACAGAATAGGGTGACTGAACTAATTACATGCAGGTTGTTGAACTGGCGCTGAGTCTGTTCTGCCTGCCCGACTCCTGGCTTGGCTGCCTGACCCTGCTGCTGACCTGCGTCCCCACCAACATCTGGGGCTTGAATGCCTCGTCTGCTCCAAAACCCCTTTTTGTTGTGCTCTCCCCTTTCCTGTTCAGCTTCCCCTGTGACCAAAAGAGCTCATCCTCACCTCATCTTGTTGATAGCAACTGCTGAAACTTTCCCCTCACCGCTGCCTCCCTGTTTTCCCCTGTACACCATGCAGCTAAACAAGGGCACCCCAAAAACTATTAGAAAAAAAGCTATTAAAATGTGCGAGTCCTCTGGGGAGAGGCTGCAGATGAGAGGAGCTGTCAAATTGAGGGAGAGGCTGCAGTGCAGCAGGGAAATGGTTTCAGCTAATCCGCTGTGAAGTCTCTTAATTGTGCCTTTAATAGGACTTGAAGGATCTCAAGGCGTTCAGGTTTGAGACAACTGATACATTGAAAATTAGTCTAATTCTACCCTGTCATATCGCAGGAGACTTGTCTGTGTTGACGATGAGGCTTGTTATGCTTTTTTAACATTTAAGCTGCTGCTGAGCATGGGATCTGAGCCACCCAGAGCTGGTCTAAGTGTGCAGCACTGTTTAGTGACTGCTCCCACTAAACATCCTCTCAAATTTAAGATGAAAACAGAGCTTATTGATTTTTTTTTTTTTCGCCTTTTTCTTTCTTTCTCCACTGCAGCCTTTGGCGTTCTGCTGTGGGAAATTGCAACCTACGGTATGTCCCCTTACCCTGGGATTGACCTGTCTCAAGTCTATGAGCTGTTGGAGAAAGACTACCGGATGGAGCGCCCCGAAGGCTGTCCTGAGAAGGTTTATGAGCTCATGAGAGCGTGTAAGTGTTCCTCAGCCCTGCAAACACGGCTTCTTAGCTCTGCAGAGGTGCTGTGAAAGTGCCAGGATCTGGCCACGTATGGCAACACACAAGAAACCCCCTGCCAGTTCCAGTGTACGAAGCTGTGTACAAGTGTTTGGTTAAAACTGCTTTCCCCAGAGGATGAACACGCTATGAAACCAGCCATTCTTCTCTACTGGGAGCACACAGGCCTGGGGGAGAGATTTGTTTTTCAGCTCAATGTTTTCTTTGTCTCCTTTTTCCTGACAATTTAAAGAAAAGCTTGTGCTGTAAGGATGGAGCAGGAGCTATATTAGGCTTCTTAAGGGACTGACTGTTACTCTTCCGCTGTGGCCTTTTGCTACGTGACTTAGCACGATGTGTTTTTTTCCAGCATTACTTTGGCTCAGTGGTGGTTGCAGACACCCAGCACCCTTTAAACGAGGTTGCCATGTCATTATTTTATCTCGCCTGTTTTATAAAAGGAGCTGCCGTTACTGACTCCTCCTGGGGTAGTGTGTGGAATGTCTGATGTGGTGGGCAGTTCTGAGCGGTGTTGTTTTCGCAGGCTGGCAGTGGAGCCCTTCCGACAGACCCTCCTTTGCTGAGATCCATCAGGCCTTCGAAACCATGTTTCAGGAATCCAGCATATCGGACGGTAGGTCTGGGGCCCATTGGACCGGCAGTTCCAGGGATGGGAAAGGGGCCAACTGCATCCTTAACTGTGCATTTTTCATAGACTGCTTTGCAGTGAAACTCAGCCCTAGGTTGTAGTGCCCGGTATAAACAGCATGGAAAGCAGAGATGTGTTTGCATTTGGGCGTTTTCTGTAGATGGGCACGTGTCTAATTTTAAAGGGCCAAACGTCTGAACAACCTCAAGGAACTTGTACTTTATATTGTTTGCTTTTCTTTTGTGCTATTAACTCTGAACAGCACAATAGTTTTGATCTTTTGTTGATTGTAGTGATTTTCTTTGTTGCAGAGGTGGAGAAGGAATTGGGAAAGAAGGGCATGAGGAGCGTAGTGAGCAATTTCCTCCAGGCCCCAGAGTTACCAACCAAAACACGGACATCAAGGAGAGCTGCTGAAAGCAAAGATGCCAATGAGGGCTTGGAGACCACACATGCTCGAGGCCAGGGAGAATGTGGTAGGTTTTAATTAAAGTCATTATTCCTTCAGGAAATACAGAGGAAAACAGAATACACGTCCAGCTCCAGGTCTTCACCTAGGAAAAGCTGACTCTAATAACAGGTGCCGTCTTTCCTTACCAGTGTTGTGTTTCTGGGTGACAGGCTGCTGAGTTTGCTTTCCTGGGTTCAGAACTCCTTTTATTATTTTTTTGCAAAGGTAGGTTGTTAATCTTGGGACCAGATACACACGGAGCAGCTGGGAGTGTGAATCTTTTAAGTGAGTGAGGGAGTGACGCTATACCTGCCATTGCTTAGAGGAGCCCTCGGAGTTCTTTTAACTTAATGGCTGTTGCCTGCAGCTCCCTGTGGACCAGAGCCTGAGCTCTCTGATCGTTTCCTCTTCCCACTCCCTGGTAGGAGCTATCAGTGGGATCTCCCACTGCATCTGCGTGCTGGGTAATCTGCTGTGTTCAAGCCACTTTTCACTATCATGCTGCATAATTTAAAGCAGGGCGATTGCTCGGGTTTAGCAAACCCCACAAGGGATGTTTCTTCACTGCTCCATCCTACCAGGTTTGTGCTTGGAGCACTGAAGAGTATTACTCTTGGCAGGTATCAAATATAATTTCAGCAAGGGACAAAGAGGTATTTACAGAATCTTCTATGAAATTAAACTCTCAATCAGTTTCATCAACAACTTACCTTGCATTTTGAGATAATAAAAGCAGTGGTAAAATGCTGAATGTATGGAGTACGTTAGTATCTAGTTCATTTGAAAAAATAATAAAGTAAAACAAAATGCAGTGGTTTTTTTCCAGCTCCCGTTGAGGGTGCCTTGTCTAACCGTTCATATGACTGACCTTTCTTGTGTAATGTCAAATTCACTTAGTAGTACATGTTTCAGTAGCAGATGTATGTGCATCTAGACAAAAAGGGGGAAAAAAAAGAGGTGGTAAAATGTTGGAAAAAGAAAGTATTAGTGACTTAGAAAGGAAGGTTATTTACCATATATAGGGAATATAATTGCCTAGTATTACAAGCTTTGAAGTAAAATAACTTCATTTGAATACTTAAGGGCTTTGAGAGATTCAAGTGTAGCAGGAATAATATGATTTTAACATTATGCTGGGAATCATTTCGCTCTTTATTGTGAAAGAAAATTTTTCGCATTAAAGTTTTATTGTGGTTTCCCCTTCAATTGTCAGTGTTTCCATAGCAAGTCCAGCAGCTGGAAGCTGATCCTCAGTGCAAGCTGCTGGTTTTCTCTGGATCTCCGCTGTGTGTAGACACAGCAAGGCCATGGTCTCCTGAAGTGCCAAAGAGCTCTGATGGTTGTCCGGGGCCCCATAAGTAGTTGTGTGGGAATGGTTTAACTGCAGTGGTCCTGTGGAAGTGTGCTGTCTTCTCAAAGTACACAACCGTTTTTCTTCCAATTCTCTCTCCTCAACCAAAATCCCTTCCTCAACCCAAATCCTACCCATAGCGTGATGATCACTGATCCGTGACTAAGCAGCATCCTCCTTTTCCCCTGTGACTCCGCTCCATCTCCCCGCGTGGCTGTAGCTGTGTGTGCTGCCCTGCAGGCATTCCTCTTCGGAATTACAACGCCATCTGAACGCCTGGCCTGGGAACGAGACCCTCTGGCAGGCAGAGACCTTCAGGACTCTGTATAAATTTATTATAAACCACTATTCATTTTTAAATATCTCTTCTACGTGGAGAAGGGTTCACCCATCATTTCTTTCTGCAGCAGTGCTGCTGAAGGAGACTTGCTACCGCTTTCCCCCGTTATTGTACAAAGCTGGCCGGCTTCGCGGTGGAACGACCCGAAGGGTTCAGCTGTCGAAGGGCATCTTGATTTCTGCTTGTGAAAAAGTTATTTCCATTCCCCACAAGGGTTTACACCAGGAAGGAGATGAGGAGTATCAGAATCTAAATGAACAAGGAGGCTGGGGATATAGGTGGGTGACAGAGATGCCTTATTAATTCAGAAGGTCGGCTGTTCAAGAGACAGCAAAAGCACAGGGACTAAAGCAAAGGCCTCTTAATATTTATCTTCATCACAGTGTGAAGCTTAGACAAGTCTCCAGATGTGAGGGCAGTAATCTGAAAATAAACATTTTGTGTTTGTATGTCACTGTTTAAATCAGAAGCCTTCAGGGAAAGTAGTTTGGCAGCTGAGTCCTGTAGCGGCCACCTTAGAAATGAATGTATGCAGGACTGGGGACCGCGCTCAGTCCAGGCTTGAGTGCGGCTGCACTTGCTCTGGTGTTGTCTCTCTTTACAGAACCTGCACCTTCTGTAGGTGCTCCAGTGCTTTGATCCTTGAAGAAAACCGATTATTCTGGCTGTTGAAGCAATGCTCAGTAGACTCTTTTCTTTCCCTTGCAGACCCTCTGGATCACGAACCTGCTATTTCTCCCTTGCTTCCGCGGAAGGAGAGAGTGGCCCTGGAGAGCAGTTTGAATGAAGACGAGAGGCTGCTTCCGAAAGACAAAAAGCACAACCTCTTCAGCGCCCTTATCAAGAAGAAGAAGAAAACTGCCCCTACCCCTCCGAAACGGAGCAGTTCCTTCCGAGAGATGGACGGGCACCTGGACCGCCGGGCGGGTGGGGAGGAGGAGTGCAGGGATGCTGGCAACGGAGCTTTCGTCGCACCCCCTGCGGACACAGCGGACCCCAGCAAGTTTCAGAACCCAAGCAACGGGTCTGGTGTCACCAACGGGGTTGTCACGGGGAGCTCTGGATTCTTATCTCCCCACTTACGGAAGAAATCCAGCACGATGAGCAGCAGTCGAGGGGTGGCTGGTGAAGAGGAGAGTGGTTCCAACTCCAGCAAGCGTTTCTTGAGGTCCTGCTCAGCCTCCTGTGTGCCCCACGGAGCAAAGGACACCGAGTGGAAATCTGTGACTCTGCCTCGGGATTTGCAGTCCACGGGACGCCAGTTCGATTCCTCCACTTTTGGGGGGCACAAAAGTGAAAAGCCAGCACTGCCTCGGAAACGGGCAAACGAGGCCAAGACTGACATTGCTGTCAGGGGAACAGTGACCCCTCCTCCGCGGCTGCTTAAGAAAAACGAAGAGACCACTGACGATGTGTTCAAAGATGCTGAGTCCAGCCCTGGCTCCAGCCCTCCCACTCTGACGCCAAAACTTGGCCGTAGGCAACCTGCCGCCCCTCCTTCCTCCAGCGTGCTCCACAAGGACGATGGAGTCAAATCCAGTGCCTTAGGTACCACTGTGATGATGGACCAAGGTTCTGCTGCCAAACCCGCCCCTGCGGGGTTCGTGGGTGCCAGCAAGGCTTCCTCTGAGGAGCCGCGGCTGCGGAGGCTCAAGCAGACCACCGAGGCGGCAGGGAAGGACAAAGGGAAGTTATCGAAGCTGAAACCGGCCCCTCCAATTCCGCTCTCTTCTTCCTCCGTCGGCAAGTCCGGGAAGGTTTCTCACAGCCCCAGCCACGAAGCAGCAGCAGATGTGGCGTCTGGGCCGAAATCCAAACAGTTGACTCAGGTTGGAGAGGCTGCGAGCAGTGATGCTGTCAAGCCAAACCAGTCGGGGGAAGGTGTGAAAAAGCTGGGGATCCCCTCAGTACCAAAGCCACAGTCTTCTGCAAAGCTGCTGATGAGCACAGCGACCCCAGCTGCCTCTTCCTCAGCTGTACCCTCTGCCCCCGGCGGGGACCAGCCGTCATCGACAGCCTTCATCCCTCTCATATCTACCAGGGTCTCGCTGCGGAAGACGCGACAGCCCCCGGAGAGGATCGCCAGTGGCACCATCACTAAGGGGGTGGTGTTGGAAAGCACCGAGGCTCTACGGATCGCCATCAGCAAGAACTCTGAACAAATGGCAAGCCACAGCGCTGTCTTGGAGGCTGGCAAGAACCTCTACACCTTCTGCGTGAGCTACGTGGACTCCATTCAGCAGATGAGGAACAAATTTGCTTTTCGGGAGGCCATCAACAAGCTGGAGAATAACCTACGGGAGCTTCAGATCTGCCCGGCAACAGCTGGTAGTGGTCCAGCAGCCACCCAGGACTTTAGCAAACTTCTCAGTTCAGTGAAAGAAATCAGTGACATTGTTCAGAGGTAGCAGAAGCCAGGTTAAAAAAAAAAAAAAATTACAATGGGCCAAAGCCAACTGTGGAGAGAGTAACGTGTGGACTGACAGGGGAGCGGGGCATCCAGGTTAGGGCTCTGCCAAAGCCACAGACTGTGAACAGATGCCCCAGCTCCAAAGGGCAGGGCTGTGTTCAAGAGGCACTTTCCACCCTCTGAACTCAGCTTCCCCGCGTTTCATATACTCGTAACCGTCTTATCTGTGGAGTTCTTGCCTTGTGGACTACAAGTCTAAATGCTGATGTCACACCATGCCTTTTTATTAATATTTTATTGTTCTGGACAGACCGTTAAGACTGAAGCCAGACTGATGGACACTGAGATGCCATCCTCCTCAGGAGGACTTTCTGCTGCGTCTTCTTCCCCTCCCTCTGCCCCACTGCACACAAGGAGGAGTGTTTGAATAGCAATATACCCACTGCGTTTCTTGCGGAGTTGCAGCACGTGTCCCTGGCCCGAGTCTGACCCTTATGTGATGCTAATGCAGTAGACTTGGCACTTGGGGGGGAAGGGGGGATAATTGTTACTGTAAGGGTTTTTTTTAATGACAGAATGCTACATGTGATGTTTGCCCAAATTCTTCCTATGATTCCACTTGCTGCCCTTCATTTCTGTGTTTTCAGTAATTTCTTGTTGGGCCCAAGTGAATTCCCTGGGTTCAAACCGTTGCAGGCAGCACCCGCTGGTGTTTGGGGATCTCCCTTTGGTGGTGAAAAAGGACTGGAGGTCTGGAGAAGGATGTGCTGTGGCACCCTCGTGGTATCCGACATTGACGGGGCTGGTGTTTGGGGTGGAGGCTGCAGGGGCCGGGTGCAGCAGGCATCGCTCCCTGGGAGACAGGAGGGTTGCAGGAGCGGGAGAGAGCTTAGGATGAGTTCAGAGACACCCCTGTGCCTCCAGCATTGCGTGGCTGAGCTTGTGCGTCGCAGACGGGCCAGAACTGCTGGTTCAAAGCTGAATTTCCAGACTTTTTCACTCTTCGAGCAGAGGTGGGACCTGGCGTCTGCGCTCCCGTAGAGCCCTGGGCTCTGGGGGCCGCGGCGCCTCCCTTTCCATGCCGGTGTGAAGCTCAGATGCCAGGACTTTGGGGTTAAAACCATCACTACCCTCATGGCGCCGTGGTTCCATCCAGCATCACACGAGGATCTGTGAAGACTGCAGACGCTTCTCTTGGGTGCATCTCCCGGGGAACCTGCGCCGAACGCTGACAGCAGGACTGCGCTTCCCTTCCGAGGTCCTGTGACCTTCCCAACTAATGCAACGTGACGGGAGCTAACTGTGACTTGTGACAGTAGTGAAAGAACAAGGTTTAGGGCTATTAACAGTGCAATTTAACTCCTCTTAACAGTTCCAAACAAGAGAAAAAAAGCGTTTTCCGTGTCCTGTTCCCCTGTAACTCTTGTGACCCCTCTTGTGTATCTTAAACACTAATTGCCTTCAATTGTATTTTATTCTGTTCTCTTTGGAACTGTTTGTTTTGTATATGATTTCTAGTAGTTCACTCGTGTGTGTTCACACCACTTCTCGCCCTCACGAACAGCCGTGACTTAACACATGACAAATGTTCGAAAGGAAATACACACTTCTGCCACAGGCTGCCTTGAAAAATGTAAGGAAAAAAAAGAAAACAACACAAGCCTTGGACTGTCTCTTTCCTGGAGGTACTGTTTTTACTTTGATAACATATTGTGCCACTATATTATACATTTGTATCTTGTTATTACACACTTTTGTAGACTTGTCTTTTTTACAGTGTGTAAATAGCTTTGTCCTTCATCTCTGTGATACTTAAGGGGGTTGTTTCCCCTTTAATTTGGTCCAGTACAGATTGTTTCTGTACATGACTTTCAATTCTTCCTCCTCTCTTTCTCTCTTTTTCATTTTTTGATTTATTTTTTATTCCAGTCTCTCTTGCCTAGTATATTTAAAAATAAATCAATGTTGAGGAAAACCCGTGTTTGTCTGGTAGTGAGACTTTTCCAACCCAGTTACCTCCCCTTAGACTCCACATCCAAAAAGGGGGGTTCCCTGTTCACCGGGGGCTGGTCGGAGCCGGGCAGCAGCACCGTGGATCTGGCTCTGCAAAATCAGGAGGGAAAGAAGATGCACAGAATCATGGCTGTGTCATCACCTCTTCCACAGCAAAGACTTTGCTGTTGTCTTCAATGAGATTTAAATGGGACATTCGACTCGAAGTTTTTCTTCCTGTTAATTTTTTGTCTTCTGTAGTTCAGCTGCCGTTGTTTTTTCCCTCCTGCTCTATAAAACAACCTCTGAGTTTCTCTCCTCAGACAGTTCTGGCTGCTCGTTTCCAGTTGTTTGCTGGTTGAGATGCTCTTGAGTGCAGACCTGGCGTGAGGAGCTTCCCACTCCCCTCCCCGGAGATCCCAGCACATCACGGTGCTCCCTGTGCAGCTTTACTGCCTAAAAGTTGGAAATAACATTTCCAAAAATCCATACTTCTGTTTTCAGACTACAGCCTCTCCAGCAAATCCCGAGGGAGGGACGGATCCAGGTGCTGAGCAGCCCCCAAAATGAGACACTGCCTTGATTGATGAAGGCATTAAAGAGCAAAACAGGGTGAGAAGGAAATGAGGGCAGATGAAAGCGAGCGATGTGCCCGAGGTCCCGCAGTTGCTCGAAGATGTCTCAGGTCTATGACCCAGCTCATCCAATTTCTGTTCCCCTCGACAAGTCCCTAGTGAAATCTCTAGGTCCTGGGGTAGGGAACCCCCCGTTCGTGGGCCATGGGAACAAGGTTCATTGCAAAGCGTGTCCTGCTCTGACAGTGATTGCATCGGGCCGCTTCGAATGAGCGTGAGACGAAAAGAGGAGAGGGGAGGATGCTGTGGGCAAGTAGAAACGGGATTAATGGCCTGCACTTGGCGAGGCTTGGGCTGCTTTTCGGCAAAGTGTCCTGTGAACGCGCACGCGGAGCTACAAGGGGTGCCTGGCTGGTTTGTGACAACGGCACCCGGCAGAAATCGGCATCCAGGCTGCTCTTGGTGTGCGTCTCTAGCGGGAGGACTTGCGGACAGTGAGTAGCTGTGGGTTGAGGGAAGATCCGGAGAAGCTTAACCTGCCCCTAAACACAATTGCACCTGGTGATCTCCATCCCTGCTGCTCCGGGCCTGGCCCGGGGCCGTGGGACTGACCAGGCTGGGGAAAACCCCGGGATCTGCAGAGCTGGGAGTGAACGAGAAGGGGATTAAAGGCTAAATTTAGCTGAGTACAGTAGGAGTTGATTTAACAGATCGATGCATTTAACAGTTTGATTGCTCAAATTTTCAAGGCTATTGAGCTTGAAAGTGAGAGTGCTCTGGGGGAAAAATAGCTGTGTTCGTGTTTTTGTTTTGGTTTTCACGTCTTCGGAATTACAATGTCCTCTCTTTTAAGTTTTCCTTTAACGTCACCCTGCCTTTTGTTGAGAAGTTGCTTGTCACAAGATGTAAGTTGTGGTCAGTGCTTTATGTTTATGTTTTATCTCAAAAAAAAACCCAACAATTGCCTGTGTTGCGGAGATGCTGGTGGAGCAGCCGCGCTGTGGGGTGAGCAGGGACCGGCTGGCAGCCTCTGCCTTCTTTGACATGAATCCTTTCACGATTGGAGAGAGGAAAATGCGCCTAAGCTCCGTGTCACCTCTGAAGAAAGGGTTTGCAGCATCACATGTGCATCGGAAAGCACAGAGTGAGATGGTCCATGGTAAGCCCAGCCTGGGCGGGGAATGATGCTCCTGGATTACGCAGCTTCTCCGCCCAGCGCCGATGCCCTGGCAGTGGTTGCTGTCCCTAGAGCTGTGGGTTAGGGACAGCCCTGCGAGTCCTTGGGCTGCTTAGGCTCGGCTCCAAGCCGTGCTCCTTGGCAGCGCTGGGCTGCTCGGTGTTTTTTCAGCGGTAGATCCAGCTCAGCAGATGGTTTACCTGCAAACCAGGCTACGCTCAACTGTTTTCCCAGCAATCGCCCCCCTGTTGAAGGTTACGTGTTTGTCCTGACATCCAGTCTGCTGGTAAAGGTCCCACCTGTGCCCCTGGGGCCGCAGTGCTGAATGGCTCGGTTATGATGCGTTAGCCCCTTCATGAGTCCCTTGGACGTGATTGAACCCGACTCTCTTTACAAAGGGTCTGCTTGGGCTTCTCAGATTTGCTGCTCGCGTTGTGTGTGTCTGTGGGGCTGCTGGGGACGGAGGAAAGACGACGAGCAGCTGACAGGAAAGGAGCAGACGAGCAGAGATGGAGCTGGGGCCAGGATGAGGGTTGGACCCTGGTCAGGGAAGGATAACGGGGTGCTTTATGGAGGCTCCCAGCACTGGTGGTGGTGGCAGCAAGTCTGCGCATCGGGGGCCACGGGCTGTGTGTAGTGTCCAACACGTGTCTGGTGCCGGGTTTACACTCAGCTCTGCCGCAGTGAATCCGGTCCCTTACGGTTCGGTGTGCGGGTGGGTTCTGTGCTCTCCGGCTCTCAAAGGTGTTGGGGTCTGGGTGTCCCCCGGGAGCTGCCCCACAAAGGGACCCGGGAGGGGAGGAACTGGGAGGGGACACAGGTTCCTATGGGAGCTGGATGGGAGACACCGGGTGCAGGGATGGGCTTTCCAACCTCCCGGGGGTCACTCCTGCTGTGCTCCCCCCTCCCCCAGACTCCAGGCACTTACTTTCCATTCACTTTTACCTCCTCCCCTGCAGCATCAATCACCAAGGACAGTAACGAAGAGCCTGGACTGCTGCCTTTTCCCAAGCGCATCACCATCCAGCTGAGGGCAGGTCCGGGGGCGCCGCGGCCCCTTGCACCCCATGTCCCAGCCTGCGGGGAACCGGGGAACAGCATCGCCCCCACGACACGGAGCTGCCCGTCACGGAGCCCCCGGGTGCAGGGCTGAGCCCAGCTCCGTCCCTCCCGCCAGGTAAGTGCTGTGGGAAGCACTGACTTTTACTTTTAAATAACTTATACAGAGGGTTATTGCGCTTCAATCAAAGCCTCGTTATACCTGGGGGTTTATCATGCTGCTCTGAGCCTTTTCCTCTCCTGTGCTTGAGAGCAGGAGCCCAGACGTCCCCCCCAGCTCCACGCAGCGGGTTTCCTTTCCCTTCCCGCAGCAGCCGGTGCCACTTTTCTCTGCAATGATCCATCACCGCAAAGCCAGGGCTTCACTCACGAGCCCAGTGTTGCTCCAAAATTCTTTCCCCTTCCTCCCACCCCCCCATATCAGCGCAGGGTAAAATTGACCAGTGCATATTTATTGATGGTTTGAACACTCAAAAGAAAGGGAGGGGGGGAAAGAAAAAAAAAAAAAAGAGATGTTGCCATAGAAACATCAATAAAGCTCCCGTGATGTGAGCGCTGCGCCTGCATCCCCCGAACCGGCCGCCTTTGGTGGGGTGGGAGTTGAGAGGGGTCCGAGGTGGGTTTGGGGGTGCCCGGGATGGGGGGGCTGTGTGGGCTCAGCCACCCCGCGTGCCAGCGGGCCTGTTGGTCACTGCTGTGGTCCCCGCGGTGTGATGGTGACCACAGCAGAGATGCAGGGCAAGGAAAACACCCGTCCTCCCCTTCGCCATCCTCTGCACGGGCCCAATCCCAAACCATCTGGACCCTGCAAATCCAGAGTCCCCGTTCTGCGCTCGTGGGGCTGTGACCCACATGTAGCTCCCAGGAGGACCCTGCACCCCATTGCTCCCCCCAGGCCTGGCCACCCCACGGCTGCTGTTTGCCACCCCCAGTTCGCCCCCATTCCGCCTTCGCTTGCCCTCCGCTCGCGCCGGTGCCGGCAGCGCTCTATTAAGCGGCCTGTCTGCGTGATGGATATTACAATGCACCTCTTGAAGCCTGATTTTTATTTTTTTTTCCCCCCAACCAAGTCCTGCCACAGTCTTTGATTCTGAGGGTGCAATTTAGCGCTTGCAAATAATTGCCCTGCTTCATTTTCGTGCCTGCGATGAAATATTAGCAGCCGTTAGGTGTCTAACTCGCTGTTAGTGCCTGCGAGCCAGGTAGCCGGATCTCTGCAGTGGCGGGCACAAAGCGAACATGGTTGTTGGCATCGGCAGAGGTAAATCTGCCCAAAGGAGGAGAAGGCAGCGGCTGAGGAGCGGGGCTTGTCCTTTGCAGCCATGGCTGAGCTGTTTTTTGGGCCTAGCGGCTCCCCAAGCGGCACTGTTGGCGGCAGAGGGGACCGGAGAGCAGGAGGACATTTGGGACATGTTGGTGGCCCCAGGTGGGTGCAGAGGTCCCTATTTCAGCCCCTCTGCACCCCAGTTTCTGCAGCAGCTCCAGCTGCGAAGAGGTGGCGATGAGGCCAGGTTAGGAAGGGTCAGGCTTTCAGGCATCAGGGGTGATGTGACAAGGACACCGAAGGTCAGTTATCACCGTCTCACCCTCGCAAGGGCTCCGGTGGCACCTGAGGACGGGTCTCGGGCGGTGGGACAGCAGCGGGACTGGTGATGCCAGGGCAGGTTTCCGTGCTCCCGCCGGGGATTTCTAAGGACAAGATTTTCTCCAACCCCGCTGCTCTGGCCCGGTCTGCACACAGGAGTTGGCTCTTCTAAGTGGCATCTTGACACTGCGCAGAATTCGCTGCCGGAGGGATTTTTCTGTAACAGGCAGGAGAGCAGCAACTCTGCAGCTCCACAGAGAGCTCGGAGAGACCTGCTCGTCCCTGGCAGCGCTGCCTGGGACAGCCCGTCCGCAGGGGACTGTCACCACCAGGGCTGTCCCTCGGAGACCCTCCAGCCCCGCCGGCTCTGCCTGGCCCGGGTGACATCCCCGCTCTCAGCCTGCACCGCGGTGACCCGGCACAGGGCACGGCGCTGTGCCCCGGGACAGGCCGCCTGTGACTGGGGAAGGGACGTGGTGGCTTCTTTTTAGGGCAGGTACCTCTTCTTCCGTTGCACCGGCTGGTAATGGGGATGTGAGATCTGTGGCAGGGCTGCGAGTGGAGCAAACGCCATGTCCCCCCTCCCCAGGGCAATCCCAGCAGCAACCCCCCCAATCCCCTTTTGTCCGAGCAAACCCAGGCGCGATGGAACAGAAGGACGGGGCGGGGTGACCCGCGGGACGCGGCGGGGGTCGAGTCCAAGTCCTCATCTCCCGAAGCGGAAGGTGAAACCCCCTTTTCTCCTGTTGTAGCCGTTGAGCTCCTCGGCCAGGTCCCCCAGCGTGCCGCTGCGCTTCTCCCCTCCCGCCGGCAGCAGCGGGGACCCCCCCCGCCTGCACAGCCGCTGCCCGCTGCCCTCCCGGCCGCGGCCCCGCAGCCCCGGCGCGATGCCCAGCAGCCTGCTCAGCTCCTCGCCGCTCCGCGTCCCTCCTGCCCTCCAACCGGCACCCGAGTCCTCGGCCGCCGCTGGCCACCTGGGCTTGAGCGCCGGCCCTTCCCGGGGGTCTCCCGGCTCCTGCCGCTCGCTGGGGGGGAAGCAGGTCCCCAGGCTCAGGAGGAAGAGGCAGGACAGCGAGTAGGGCGCTCTCATCTGGGGGGAGCAGAGGAAGGGAAGGACACGTCGGTGAACCACACAGAGCATCCTCGGGCAGCGGTTAAGGCAGCAGCACGGACGTGTGGGTGTGGAGTGACAGAGTCAGAGAGCAGTTTGGGTTGAAGGGACCTTCCCAGCTCCCCCAGTGCCCCCCCTGCCATGACAGGGACATCTTCAGCAGCTCAGGTTGCTCAGAGCCCCGTCCAGCCTGGCCTGGGATGTCTCCAGGGATGGTTCATCCACCACCTCTCTGGGAACCTGGGCCAGGCTCTCACCACCCTCAGGGCCAACAAATTCTTCCTCGTGTCCAGTCTGAATCTCCCTCCTTTAGTTTAAAACCATTACGAAGGGCAGAAGGGCTGCCCTCAGCCAGCATGTGTTCCCAGCCCTGCTGCAGCCCTCCCACCCCATAGCCTGTGAGAAAACCCCTCCAGCCTCCTGCAGCCCCCCCGACCCGGCTGCAGCGGGGCTGCTGGGGGGGTCTGAGCTCTCTCTGCCTCTCCCCTGCCTCCTTCAGACCTGCTCCACTTCATCTTTAGCCACTCTGTGCTCACAAATTACAGCCTTGCAGCTGCTCCCCTGCTTTGCAGCTCTGCTCGGATGGGGGGGCCGAGGGGGCTATTAGCCGGGCTGGCTGATGGGCTCCGGAGCCGCCGGCTCCCCTTAGGAGCTCTGCGGGGAGGACTTAAGTGCATTCGCCTGAGCCAGCCTCGTCTTCCCACCGCGCAGGTCCTGCCTGCCGTGCCTGCTTAATGCGAGTGCGGAGGAAGGTGCTCGACATCCCTCTGCTTTATGGGGCTCAGAGGTGCCCCCCCGGCAGCAGGGTCTGCTGAGCAGCGCGGGGGGAGCGCAGTCCTGGGCTGCGGGCGGCAATGCCGCAGGCACCCGGGGTCACCTTGACACGGGCAGGGATGCTCTGCATCCCCTTCCTTCTCCAAGAAAGGCTCAGAAAGGGGAAATGAACTTTATTCTTATTCTTATTCTTTGTTGCTGTAGATGTGATTGCAGGGTGGGGGGTTGCTGTGGGTGCCCCCCTCTCCTGCGCCGGACCCAGCTGTGCCCACCACCAGCCCTTGCCTCCTTGCTGCCTGTGCTGCTGGTGCAAAGCAGACACGTGGGGGAAGACAGACAGACGGACGGATGGACAGACAGACGGACAGACAGATGGACGGACAGACAGATAGACAGACAGACAGCCACCAGCGACTCACCTCTGTGCCTCGGGCGATGCCCCCGTGCCGCCTGCCCTGGCCCTGCTCTGTGCTGCCCCGTGCCCAGTCTGAGCCGGCCGGTCGCTTCACTCGCTGTTAAATACCCACCGGTGCTAATTACCCACCTGCGCTAATTGCCATGTCACCCCTTGAGTGCGTGGCCAGCCAGCAGGGCTGTGGCTGCAGAGAGTGGGGGACGGGGGGGTGAGGGCTGGCCGAGCGCCACAATGGGAGCGCGGCACCATCGCTGATTAACACGCCTCCTTCGTTAGCTGCCTCGTTTGGAGGAGAGGCTGGGTGCGCCACGCTGGAGCTGGCCTTGAGTCACCGGCCGCTCGTGGGGACGCTGGCGGGAAGGTCTCGTCTGGGGACACAAGTGTCCCCCATCCCCTTGGCTGGTGCAGCTGGTGGGGTCCCAGATGTGCGTGGGCAAGTGGTGGGTGCACAGGCACCGCTGGAGCCCCTGTACCCCCAAACCCGCTTCCCCCGTCCTTGGCCAGCACACACAGCCACCGCGGTCCCCAGCGCCCGGCGCCGCCGTCCCCTCCGGGGTCCCCCTGGCCTGGCGCAGAGGGGGTGTGGGGTGGGCAGCAGGACGGGGCTGGGGGCATCGCTCAGCGCTGCCCATCAGCGCAGGCAGTGGGGAGCGGGTCCCCTTGTCACCCAGACCTGCCACCACCCTGTGTCCTGTGCCCGGGGCCACCTGAGTCCTCCAGTGCCCCATCCCTGCCCCGCTGGGTCTCCCCAGCCCTCCCAGCAGTTTCGCAGAGCGGTTTGGGCAGGTGGAGCCCATGATGGGCCCGTTCCCAGCGCCGTGAGCACAGCGGGACCTGTGGTGACCCGGTGCTGCTGCCTTTGCCGTCACCACGGCAAGTTCCTCCGGCGATGTCCCCGCACCGCTCCGTGGGCACAGCCACCGGCACACCGGCTAACGATGAGTTCCTTTTATTAAGGAGTTTAGAAAGTCCACATGTACAGTGTGGGACACCACTCACACACAACCTAGACGTCACGGCACCGCTACACACCATGACCCGGCTCCATTGGGAAGGTATGTGACACCATCCCGGACCCGCGGCCACCCCTGCCCACCCCTCTCGGGGGCTGTGTCACCGTGGATGGGTTTAAACCTAATCCGGGGTCACGGAGCGACGCGTGCGCCCTTGGGAATTATCCTGGGAAATCCCGCGTCTCGGCGTGGATTAAATAGCTCTCGCGCAAGTCGAAACAAAACCATTGGGGGGTCGTGGGTGACACGGGCAGTTACACAAGGGTGTGCTACTGACAACCTGCACGTACAACGTCCCCTCCCCAGCACGGAAAAACACTGGTGGAGGGGTCCAGGGAGGGGACGAGCCTTCCCACTCGGGGCACATGGCTCCATGTGCCTTCTTGTCCTGAAGACAAGTGCTAGGAAACTCAGCTACAGCTAATCCACCGAAATAAAGGAAATAGAAGATGGGTGCTGTGCTTCCCACCTGTGTGGGAGCCTTTCCGGAGGGTCTGACCCTTGGGAGCTACAGGGGCTCCTGCTCTTGTGCTCGTTGAGAGGTGCCAGCACCGAGCATCCCCTGCTGGGGATGGGGCCGGAGCCAGTGCTCATCCTCACCCGGGGCTCCGAGGGATGTCCCGGCAGAGGGGAAAGCTGCCATGATCCCCAGTGCATTGTCTGTCTCAATTTCCCCATCAGGACAGGCAGACGGGGACTTGCCCCGCAGGAAAAAGGGCTCATCCTGCACAGGATCCAAGGAGGAGAAGGCTTAAAAAAAAGGAGAAGCACATGAGGAAATACAGAGCTGCTGCAGCTGTGAAGATCAGCCTTTGATCTCCCGGTGCCTTAAGCCCCCCTGGGAATGGGGACAGCGGCGGTTTCCCTCCCCTCCTCGGGCAGTCTGTCTGTCCGATGGTGTTTCTTGGGGCCAGGGCCAGTGCA
Source organism: Pampusana beccarii (assembly GCA_013399365.1). NCBI lineage: Eukaryota > Metazoa > Chordata > Aves > Columbiformes > Columbidae > Pampusana > Pampusana beccarii. The sequence goes on along the minus strand of VWYH01003732.1, from coordinate 4,012,068 downwards.
AGGGCTCTGCTCCTTCTTGCTGCTGAGCACAGGCAGAAAATCATGTAAAGGACGGCGAGGTCCCAGCCGTCCCCCTCCCCTCCCTGTTCCTGCACATCCTGCTCAGGCTTGGGCTTTTTTTTTTTTTTTTTTTGTTAAAATCCCCAGTTTGAGTCTTCAAAGGGAGCCAGAGGGAGAAGTCAGCCCCACACCCCGCGGCAGCTCCTGCTCGGGTCGGCTGGTGCGAGGCATCGCCTGCCGCCCGGTTATCAGAGCCCTGCAGATGTTAAGCCCCACTCAGGGCTTCTTTTTGCAAAAACCTTAATGGGATTTGAAGAAATGAAAGGCTTTGAATATCTGCAGGTGCTGAGCCAGAGCGTGGCTCATCCTGGGTGAAAATTAATGCGGGTCTCTGGGCCGGGAGCGAGCGAGGGGGTTTGCGCGGGGGCACGCGGGCGTGCTGCCCCAAGTTAAGAGTTTCGGGAAAGGTCACAGCATCTGGATGCCAAAAGTCCAAGGTGAGTCCGGGCGGGTCTGGAAGGGAGAGAGGAGCTGCGAAACGCAGGCAGAGCCGTGCTGGGAGGTGAGCCTTCCTCGCCTCCTCTTCCTCCTCGCCCCAGCGCTGCCAAACCAGCTCCGTGCTGTGCCGGGTTCTGGGTGCGCGTCCTTGCAGCACCGTCCAGCTTCGGGGTGCCCCAAGGCGCTGGGTGCCGGGAGCCAGGACTCTGGGGATGAAGGAGCTCAGTTGTTCCTTGCCAGCTGTGTTGCTCTTGCTGGGAGAGAGGCGAGCGTTTACAGACCGGGGAAGGAATCGCCGGCATGGTCAGATGTTCAGCCCAGCGGAGCCCCCCCTGTCCCTGGTAGCACCATAGGCTAAGCTGGCACTGCAGAGCGCCAGCCTTGCCCTGTTCCAGAGGCCTGGGGCTCCCCACGGTGAATGTCCCCCAGTCCCTCGCCAGCTCAGCGAGGCCACTGCCAGGTACCTGTGCCCAAAGCGGAGGTGATGGAGGTGCCCAGCCTGCTGCATCCCCTCCTCCCTCTGGGCAGCCCCTTCCCTTCCTCACCCCACCCCACCGTGCTCCCCAAATCCCGCTGCCCTCTCTGCCGCAGCCCCGAGCACCGGCTGTGGGTCACGTTCCGGCCAGGACCCCCATTTTGGCTGTGGGGGAGCCATGGAAGTAGGAAACAAATGTCTGGTGATGTCCGTGGGTGCCCAGGAGCTAAAGCCGCCCTCCCTGGGGACAGGTGCTCCGCAGGGACCCCTGGAAGATGGGCCAGCCCTCGGGGGGGATGGCAGCTGGGGGGACAGGGCTGTGGGGCAGTTGGGAAGGACGAGGGGCTGGGCACGGGGTGGGGGGCTCATGTCATCCAGCTAATTCTCCTCCCGGACAGGCCGGATCTTCATCTCGGTGAACTTGAGCGAGTACTGCCAGCCGGTCCAGGAGGACCACTCGATGCCGTCGGCGTAGGAGCTGTGGTGGCCCTTGAGGTACTGCCCGTTGAGGTTGGAGGTGTGGCAGTTGCGGTACCACCAGGCGCCGTGGTAGAACGCCGCGCAGTTGTTCTCCGAGTGGTCGTTGTCCAGGTCCTTGGTGGTGAACTTCATCCCGTTGTGCTTCAGGAAGGAGTCGCCTGGGGGAAAAAAGAGCCATGATGGGCCCTTCCTGCCCCCCACCCTGCCCTCCGGCTGTGTCCCACCCCGAGGGGCTCCCCTCAGCACCTTGATGGGGCTCCTTTGGTGATTTACATGGCACTTAGGGTCAACCACCCTGCAAACACCCAACCACAGCCCATCTCCTGCCTCCGGCTGCCCAGGGTTGCAGGGATGCAGCTGGTACTGTACCAGCACCAGAGGAGACAGTTGATACCCCAGCGAGGGGGTTTGATGGCCGTGGGCCCCCCCTGCCCCAAAGGACCACGGATGTCCCCCCATCCCACTGCCCCACCTGCTGTCCCCGAGTAGTCGGCGATGGAGATGGGGTACCCGTCCTCCTCGGGGTCGACGGAGAAGAGCCCCACACCGAAGCTGCCGTAGTGGGCGAAGGCGGTGCCGTTGTCAAAGTCCTCCAGGTCGATGCGGAGCTCATAGCTGCCCTGAACCGTCAGCACGTGGATCCGCTTCAGCCCTGCGGCGGAGAAACGGGTGAGTGCGGGGACCCCGGCGGGGACGGGGTGGCTGGGGTCCCTGGGGAGGGGGTGCAAGGTGGGATGGGGAGCGGTTTCCACTCTCCAAACCTCGCTCTGCTATTGCTGCATGGCCAAGGGCATCTGCTCAGCTCACAGACAAACAGCGCCATCGCCTCCCTGCGCAGCCACCCCCTCCCTGTGGCTACCACCCCATCCCTGTGGCTACCACCCCATCCCTGTGGCTATCACCCTGAGGTATCAGTGCTGGCCAAGGGGGTCTTGGTGTCCCTGGAGCCCCCTCACCGCACCCCGGGTTTTCGCATCCTGCCCAGGAGCAGCCAGCCCCACACACCTAACCAGTGCTCTCCCGTCAGCTTCCCAAAGCCATCCCGGTAAGCTTCCCAGCCACGGAAAAAGTTGACGGAGCCATCCTCCCGCCGCTGGAACACCTGGGGAGACATGAGGGGCATCAGTTGTGGGGCTGCTCCAAGCACCCTGAGCAGCCCCCCTGCTCCCCGTCCCTCCCCGCTGCTGCCTTATTAAATGCGGGTGGCAATTAAACCCTTTAAACTCAGTAATTACATGAGGACACTGGTGAGCAGGTCCCCAGGGAAATGCTGGATCATTATCCACCAGCTCCCAGGGACAAGCGAGTGGGTTCAGATAAAACACTTCACCGGATCCTCCGCCTGGAAACGGGAGCAAAACTTGGGGAAAACCACAGCGAGTTCCTGCGAGAAGGCGGCTGGTGCCCTGGGATGGGTGGGCATCCCGCACCCCGATTGAAACGGCTGGGGCTCTGCCGTCGCACGTGGAACGGACAGACAGACGGACAGTGTGACTTGAGCTCGGACACCACAGCACGTTCTGCCCAGGTCAGTCCAAGCCGTCCTGCAAACAGCGGGATGCTCGGTGCCCTGCAGAACTGTGCTCTCCTGTGACAGCCTCGTTAGTCTCCCAGAGCAATTAACGGGGGGGCAGCAACCGCCCCGACTCCTGCAGAGTCCCCAGGTCCCAGCCAGATCCAGCGCAGCTTTTCTCCTCAGAACCTTTCCCTTTCTCTCTCCCATCTGCTCACCAGCATGTCATGCCCTCTGTGTTTCATCCCCTTTTATCCGTAGTTTTGGGTTTGATTTATTGACAGTGATCCAGAAAATGCCGTTCTGTGTCTGACCATTTGAACTTAATTAAGCCTCCAGCCCTGGATTGATTGCATTAAACTTGGCTGAGCCAGCCTGCCCGATTGCCACCGAGCACCACGCTCCCGCGGCCGTGGTTGGGGGCAATGGGGCGCTTGGTGATTTTGGAACAGCTGCCCCATGCCAAGGGGCCAGAGCAGCCTGTGCTGTGCCCCCAAGTCCATCCAACCCAATTCCAGCATCCCAGGCTCAGGCATCACCGCTGAGCCCCTGTGCTGGCTGGGAAGCCGCTGTCCTTTGCTCCACCCTGGGAATGTCCCTGTGCAGCCTCCCTGTCCTGCCCGTGTTGGGTTTCATCTCAGCATGTGGAGGAGACCCAGCTCTTGAACTTCATGCCATTTTGTCCTCCACCAAATGGGCATTTTCGGGGCGGTGAAGGCTCCGGCGCGCTCCTCAGCACGGCAGGGCTCTTATCCTGCTGTACTTACCTTCTAGAATTAGAGCCTTAATTTTTATCCCTGCGTTGAGCACTTGAGAAGCTGCGGCTAAGCCCGTTTAAAGGGGCTTTCTTCAGACGTGCTAGGACAGGGGGGGTTGGCGTGGCTGGACAGGGGCCCAAAGCTGATTTTCCCCGGCCAATGTCGGCTCCGGCGCTGCCGCGTGAGGAAGGCGGCACTGATGCTCTGTCTTAATCGGCTTTTACCCATGGTTGTAAATAGGCCAATTGCCTGAGCAGTGTCCAGGGAAGCGTGCGGGGCATGTCTGCATCGGCTGAGCCTCGGCACGGCTCGGCAGTCACCGCGGTGCTGGAGGAGCCGTGATGCCCCATTGCCCCCCAGGCTCAGCCCCAAGGGGCTCCAAACTGGGTTGGGAGGACTGGGGGTGCTGGAGGTCCTGTGTCCTCCTGGGTCTCCTGCTCCATCCTCATCGTCTCTCATGCACAGTCCCTTCTCGTGCTTCAGGCGTGCACCCAGCTCTCCTGTGTGCTGATAGGGATGTGGGACCTCCTCCTCGCCTCAACACCGGGATGCTGGGTGCACGGGTGACCCACAGCCTCGCTGCCGTGCTCCCAGCCCTGCCTCACTGCTCTTTTCATCCTCATCAAATATGCATTGCCCCCTCTTAAGCAAAAAGGATTTCCTTCCCTTCTTTAAAGGCAAGGCTGAAATATTTATCTTCCCCGGTCGCGCTGAGCTCATGGGGCAGGGACAGACTCCTGCAAAGGCACCAACCAAGAAAAATTGGTTAAAACCAGAGAAAAGCAGGAGTGTCAGCCCGATGCCACCCCCAGAGCTGCAGCCTGGCAGGTGCTCGGCCATCGCTTCTCTGCCACCGCAGCACTCGAGCTCCTGCTCAGGTTTTTGGCCTCACGGTGTTCTCTGAGCCCTCATCACAGCCAGGAGAGCATCTCCAGGTTCAGCCATGGAGAAGAGAAACTCGGAGCTGATCTCTGGGAAGTGTCGGTCGCCTGGGATCCCCTGCGAACAGCACAGTCGGCAGCGCTGCCCGTCCCGGGGACCCGGCTGCTCCTGCCTGTCCCTGCCAGCAGAAGCATCTCGTCCCCATTCGTGGCAATACACAGATCACATCTCTTGGAAGCAGCATGCATTTCCCTCAGCTTGTGTCATCCGCTGCCTTTGGCTTATCCCAGCCCGTGTACAAATGAATCCGTGTCTCTTCAAACCCCCCAGCCTGCTCCGGGACCCCTTGGTGGGTGACAAGCAGGCCGGGTGAAGCCGCCCTTGTGAGCATCCAGGTGTCCATGAAGCTGGCGGCTGTCACTTAACATCCCCACAGCCCTTGTCCTGCCGGCACAGCCTTTTCTTCTGCATCCTTCGGCTTTCCCACCACTTCCCAATACGTGCTGTACATGGAAAACGATGCTGACATGGCCAGAGCTGCTGCAGTTCTGCTGCTCGCAGAGCCAAGATGCTGATCCCGGGGGCTTTGCCCCGGCCGGGCAGTGATGGAGGCTCAGGGGCACCGGGAGCAGCGTGGGGTGTTTGCAAAGGCTTTCCAAGACAACAGCGCATGAAACAACATTTTCAGGCCTCCTGGGATGCCGAGCCTCTCCTGCCCTCCATCACCCCATTATTACTTTAATAAAGTGCCGGAGGTGAGTGTCAAAAGGGGAGCCAGTGTCAGGCTGGGCAATTACACGGCTGCAGCCTGGCGCTGCCGTGAGGCTCAGGCCAGCCCTGGGGGTCCCTGCAATTAAAGCTGATGCTGAGCACGGGATGCGGATGCTCCTCTTGATGCTGGTGGGCGCTGACCCACACCCCAGCCAGCTGCAAACACAGCCCTGCTGCTGGTGGGCAGGACAAGAGGGGGACAAAATGGACCGGGGGGTGTGATGGGGGCTTCGCTCCCACATTTCTTTGTTTTCATGTTGCCCTGCCCTGCACAGACACCAATGCTGCTGCCCTCTCTGCTGGGTTTCTGCTTTTTGACTATACAGAATAGGCAGAAAACAGCCCCAGAGCTGCAATCGCTGCCAGCTGCCCTGGGGACCCTGCTGCTGGCCAGGGGACAGGGTGACACTGCAGATCACACCGTGGGGACCCGGTAAGTGACCTCGGCTGGGTTTCTCTCCAAGAGGGCATCAGGACAGCTCTTCCCCCAGTCCCACTCTCACGGGTCTCTAAGCCGGCCGTGCAGGCTTAGGCTCAGCTCAGTGGCTCCCAAGCTCCCAGTCAAAATGGATTCAGCTGTGCTCATCACTTCCACCCACCCACCCACATGCAAATAAGCCCAAATGTCAGGAGTAATTGCTCTGGAAGAGGAGGGGAAGGAAATAGCCCAGGCTCTGCACCATGGTGCCCATGGAGCACATCACCTGGAGCTGGGGTGACTCTGGCCCAAGGAACCCCCAGTGTCACCAGCCCCATGGGGGATGCTGAGACACACCCTGTACCCTGAGGGACTGGAGGTAGGTTTGGGAGCCTGTGGGGCATAGCAGCCCCAAGAAATGGGACCCTGGGGTGGGCACTCTGGACCCTGCTCTGGATGTGTCCATCTCCAGAGCACTGGGGTTTGGCAACTGGTTTGGCTCCTCTTCCCCAATCGAGGGGGCACAAAGCTGTGCCAGCCCTGCTGCTGGAGCCTGTGATGCTTCTGGGTGTAAAATCATTTTCTTCACCCCCTACCCAGCCCAGCCGGGGCCCTCCCAGCTGCAGCAGCTTTAAATAAGCCTCTGAGTGTCTCGCTAATCACCTTGGGCTGCTCTTCAGGCAGCGCTGGAGCATGGCTGGGGGAGGCTGTGCATGGGGTTTGCAAGGCCCTTTCCCACCTTGGAGAGCACAAAGGGTCCTTGCTTTTCCATCACTGAGCCCCCCAGGAGCTGAGGTCCCTAGGGCTGCCCTGTGCCTCAGTTTCCCTGCTGGAGCTGCTGGTACTGACCCGTGCACAACAGGTTGCTCCCGCCCAGGGTGGGCTCTGGGCAGACAGGGGCTGAAGGCTGATGAGCCCCCCGAGGGCAGCGGGGCTAAGCTCCCTCCTGGCACTGCTCAAAGCTGCTTAGGGGAATCAGATCGTGGGGATTTGTTTCCTAGAGCACCCAGCTGGAGGGGCGCTGGCTGCTTGGCTCACCCAGCATGTCCTCAGCGGAGCGGCCACCTGCCCACCCCTCCCAGTGGCCCCTGGCCCCTCCCCAGGGACCCCCAAGTGCTGGCACCCCAGGTGATGCCCTCCTGGGTAGGGATGCTCATACCCAAGTTTTTCCCAGAGCAAGAGGTGTCCCCACACTTGGGGTTGCCAGTGTCCCCCCGCTCCCTGCCACTATTACTGTGATTACGGGGCTTTTGCAGCCACCACAGCAAAGCGAATTGGACAGGGTGTCAGGGGAGCGAGTGAATCAACGTGGCACCCGAGGCGCCCCAAGCATCTCCAAGTTAGATGAGGCAAAACACACTGGGTTTGGGGTCTGTCCTGAGCCACAGCGCCAGCTCAGAGGGACGGTGAGGACAGGACAAAGCACAGCCCGTTCACCCCATGGCACAACCGCAGCCGCGCACCAGCATCACCAACAAGGACAAATCCAGCTGTAGCATCAGCTCCCCACCTGAAACCCCCTCCAGCTCCAGCCAAGCTCCCCAGGGCAGGGCCACCAGCACGGGTGACATGGACAAGCCTATTTGCCCGCTTCCCCGTGGGACTGAGCACCCTGTGCCCAGCCAGACTCTGTTTGCATTTATCCCCATCCCAATGACGCATCCAAACGCTGACAGTGACATCTCCCAACCCTGGCATCCCAGCACAGGGACGGCCAGTGGTGCCATCACGCAGTGGCCCCCAGCACGGCGCCAGCTCACCGTCCAGCCGCCCCCGTCAGTCGTCATGTCGCAATAGACCTGGAAGCCGGCAGGATAGTGCGTGGGGAAGATGGAGTAAATCCCATCCTCTTGCTGTCCGCTCGCATAGATGTCAAAGCAGTCTCGGGGCCGGGAGCCTGCAGCGTGGCATTGGGATGGGGTGGGATGAGAGGAAAGCTGGTTAATTAATGATCTAATTTAATGTCTTGCCATTTCTTTCAGGCTCCCAACCTTGCTGCCAGCTCTACTCAGCGGCTCAGTGCTGCCTTGCTCTTTCTCTCCTTTCTCCTCAGATACTCAGGGCGAGCAGTGCCCAGGGGGATGCAGGCGCCATGGGGAACCCCCCCAGCAGCTGGTAGGGACTGACCTTGTGTCCCTGTGTCACAACAAGGACAGGCAGGGACCCAGACGGGGACGAGGGAGCCGATGCCCAGAGGCAGCTGCAGGCAGAGTGTGGGCACGTGCTCATGGCCCCGGGACAGGCTTATTCAGCTTCATCTTAACCAAATGACAACGAACGTGACTTTATTCTGAGTCCCATGCAGCGCTGCCATCTGTACCCAAACGGTCGCTTCTTGCTCTGCTTCTGCCCCAACTACATCGTGTGGGGAGCGGGTCGATCTGCAGGGGTGCAATGTGGCTTTGCTGCTGGCTTTGCAGGCTGGTTTGTGGACAACTGGGGGCTGCACGGTGAGGAACACCCCTTCTGGAACATAACTTCCCATCTCCCCCCTGCCCCATCTCTCCAATCTCCTTCCCAGCCCCTCCACTCTATTAAATCCCTTCCCCAGGCTGGTTTCCCCCATCTCAGGTGGTTTTCTCCTTCCCCTATTCTTAGGCAAAGGCCTGTCCAGAGCAGTCCCGGACACATCCCTCTCCCAGGGACACCACCTCACCGTTGGAGCAGCCCCGGGGCCGCGCTCCCCTGGCCGGGGCTCGCTGCAGGTCGGCCTTGAGCCGGGGCCGGGTGCTGCCGCGCTCCTTCTGCAGCGCGTCGAGGACGTCGCTGACCGAGCTCACCAGCCGAGCCATGTTGGTCTGGCTCTCCGAGAGCAGCTGTGGTTGGGGGACACATGGGGGGGACAAGGTTAAAGATGGTTAAACCTCTTCCACACCCCCCCAGCCCTTTGACTACCCCACTGCAAGGAAGCTCTGCCCACTCCCATGGCTCCCCAAGCCTGTGGGCAGCAATGCTCCCTTGTAGGGTATGAGCTGGTGGGGACCGGGTGGGGACACAAAAGCCACAGCAGATCCCATATGGCATCTCTGGTGCTTTTTGGCCGGGGGTCAGGGTCCAGATAGTGCCTGCTGTCACCAGGGCCGAGCAATCCCCGAAGCTGGGTGCATCAGTGCCGCCACCCCACGGAATAAAGAGCATCTCTGGGCGAGGGGACAGGATCACGGAGGTGGCAGGAATAGCCGTGTCCTGAGACAGCCGCCGGCTCTCCGCCATCCCCTGAGGTGACCCAGGCAAGCAAGTGACGTGGGGTGGCCGCGGCAGAGCAGCAGGACGGGGAGCAAAGTGAAGGAGCAGGGATGGAACAGCCCCAGCCAGAGCGAGATGAGCACCAGGAGGGAGCAGCGCAGAGCGGAGCATCCAGCTGTGCCCTGGCTCTTGCTGCCATGACCAGCAGACCCCGGCGTACCCAGGTAAGCATTTTAATACAGTTCATCGGCTGTGAACTTTTGGGGACTGTAAATAAGAGGGGGCCGACTGCTGCACTGGGGTGGTCCTGTGCTGTCCGTGGCTCTGCTCGGAGCCCACAAACTGGACCCAGAGCTGGGAAACACACAACATGGGGGGCTGCACACCCAGTTCACTGGCACTGGGGTGCTTTGGTGGTGAGATGCAGGTGGCTGATGAGCTGGAGCTGCAGTTGTGCTTCCTGCCTTGCAGTTCCCAAGGACCTGTATTAAACCTCAGCTGCTTCTGCCGGAGGTCTTGCCTGGATGCCGCGGGCAGGGGCTGCAAGCAGCCATGCCCTGGGGACATGGGGACAGGGGCAGCCTGTCCCAAGGAGCACCGTGTGTCGCCCCCAGCCCTGTCTCACCTGGATGAGCCTGCCCTGCTCTCCCTGCAGGGTGCTGAGCTCCTGTCCCATGGCGCTGTGCCCCTTCTTCAGCCCCTCGCAGTCTGTGCGCAGCTGCACAGCGTGTGTCAGCAGCTTGGCCACCTCATCCGCCACGGTGACCAGCAGAGCCTTCTGCTGGCTCCTGGTGGCCTTGGCCTCGGCGTCGTGGTCGGTGACAGCATGCAGCAGGGAGGTCTGCAGCCCCTCCAGGCGCCCGAAGGTGCCCGACGCATCGGGGCAGTTGGGGTCGATGAAGATGTTGATGCGGGAGCTGTCAGCTTTCTCAATGGTGACCAGCGCGTTGGCTTCCTCCGTGTTGGTGCTGATGACAGGGGGTGACTCGGTGACGGGTGTGTGGTAGTGGTTCATGAAGAGGATGGCCCCCGTGACTGTCACCGCCAGGAGAACGGCCACCGAGAGCAGGACGGTGCACAGGATGTACCCGCAGCTCATCCTCTGCGGACAGAGAGACGGACACCGTTGGGACCCATCTGGATGGACCCATCCCGCTCCCCTTCATCCGAGAGGTGGGTTCAAATCCTCCCAGGATTTGGGGGGTTCCAGCAACAAGGGAGGTGGCGTTGGACACAGGTGTGGTGGCAGAGGAGGGGACGCGGGGACCTCGGGGAGCCCTGAGGTTCTGCCGTGGATGCGGAGGCCACGGGTGAGCACTCAGTGAGCAAAGCAGCTCAGCCCGCCTGGGAGCCAGAGGTATGAAATAATAAAGAGAGGGAACGCGCGGCAGCCGCCTGCTCCTGCTGGCATGTTTTATTTAAGGTGGTGATACACGGCTGGAGCAGCCCCGGCTCCTGGGGGGTGTGTGGGGGGGTCCCTGCTGCCTTGGGCACAAATATGGGGAGAAAACTGCAGAATAGCTCCAGTGTCCCCTGGAGCTGGGACCATGGGGAAAGCAAGGAGGCGAGGGAAGGCAGGGGCTGTCCCCAGCAGCAAGGGGACACTGTGGGTTGAATTTGGGACCACACAACCCTGAGCATTGCGGGGGAGCATCTCCCAGCCACGCGGGCACCACGTGTACCCGTCCCCTTGTGCCCTCGCTGCCTGCTGGAGGGGAGCAGAGCTGCTCCCAAAGCGCTCGGACCTGTTCCAGAGCCTCTTGGTGAGGACAAGTCGCTGTGGGAAAGGTCTCTGACCCCCTCCAGCACCTCCAGCAGCTCCACCATGGCAGGGACCCGTCAGCTCAGCCCACAGGAGCCGCTCCGTGTGCACCGAGAGCCTTTTCTCCTTGCAAAGCATGAAGCACGGAGGCCGTCAGCGCAGAGGGAATGAGCTGGCACCCGGCTCCATCAACCCCTGTCCCCTGCACCGCGTCCCCTTCTCATTACACCTGCAGGACAGAGGCTGCGATTTTCCCCTGACCCCAGCCACGGCTGTCACAAGGAATTGCAGGGCTGCCAGAAAAGCTGCAGATTCGGAGAGACAAAGACTACTTTCCCCAGAAACGAGGGGAAAATTGCTGCATCTGCAAAGATTTCCCAGGCCCTGTCCCCTCCTGTGCACATCTATCTGGAGTGACACCTTCCTTCAAGCACCCTTCATTTCATTTACGCTCCCGCAACCATTTGCATTAAGGTGACCCCGGCTGCGGCAGGGCTGGCCGAGCAGGGGCTGGGGGGCCGCCGACACCACCCCCAGCCCTGGGGGAATGTTCTGGGTTTCTCCCCCAGCCTATGGAGCAAGGCTGGAGATGCAAACAGCGCTGGGCTGAATGGGAAGCCACCCTACTGGGATCTGTGTGACAAGGCAGCCCCAGGCTCAGCCTCTCGGTCTGCATTGAAAGGAGATGTCAAAGGCAATAAGGGGAGCTTTTGGCAAGGGTCAAGGAGTTTGCCCTGTGTTTGCAGATGAGCAGCCCTGGCTCAGAGGCACGAGGAGCACCCAGGAGCAGCAGGATGGTGGTGGATGGAGGTGGGAGATGCCCCCATTGCTGACACCCTCACATGGACACCCAGGACTGGGCTCAACCTGGCCCCTCAACACCCTGCGAGCACAGAAGTGACAGGAGGAATGGCGGCTGGCCAGAGGCCAACGGCAAACGGTTTGGGATCTGTAGGGTGAGCAGGGATCGTGTCCCTGCGGCTGTCCCAGCTACCATAGCACCTTCAGCTGCCCCGCTCTGTGCCCTCCCATCCCGCACGCTGCTGCTCCCACCACGCTGACATCCCCAGCCGGAAACGTGCCTGCCGGGACATGTGGATGGGCTGCAACGACCGAGGGACCTGTCTGAGCATTAAGGGTTTCAGGAGCAGAACCGTGTACGGCCAATGCTCTGTTTCCTGCAGCCACACAAGTCGCAGCTGGGCTCTAACACACCAAAATCCTGCAGCTCTGCCCGGGAGCTGCATCTCAGTGTTTTCCTGCCTTCGAGCCCCAGCATTGCTGTCCTCCTGCCAGGACCTGGAGCCGGGGCAGGAACCAAGGGCCGATCCCCTTCGCACTCAACCACCTCTGACTGTGACCGCCAGATCCCGAGCGGTGGCATCTTTACGAGTCCCACGGCATTTTGCTGGCAGGTTGTGTTACCTGGCAACCTGCAGTGGGGAGAGGAGGGAAATGTTCAGCCAGCAGCATCAGCAACGCTCCAAACTGGGGTGTGGGTCCCCCCAAGCCCCTCCAGCACAGCGCCCTGCAGCACTGTGGCGGCTCCTGGCGCGGGGCCCTGAAGACGACTCTGCCACAAGCTCCTGCCCCACCACGGCCACAGCTTCAGGGGCTTCTGCTCTCTACTGTGTGGCCTCAGGCTCCCGGTTCTTCTTGCCAAGGCTTTTAGGCAGCCACAGGACATCTCTCTGCTAACCATGTGGCAGCTGCCCTGGTTATTCATGTCGCCGTGGGGACATCCATTGGAGGTCCCCATGTCTCCAAATCACCGCTTCCTAAGGAGAGGAGAAGCTGCGAGGCTGGGAGGTGCTTGGGACAAGTGGAGCTTCACTTGCAAACCTGCCCTGCACCCTGGGCTGTGGTCCCTGCCACCCCAGTGCCCGTCATCCCCTGCCCAGCATCCCCCAGCTTCCTCAGCCAGCCGGGCAGGCGAGCGGCTGTGCTGGGTGCACACAGGGAAGGATGGGGTCTGGCTTGTCCCTGAAGCAGAGCTGGAGGTGAGCTGGGCCGCCAGGAGCATGGATGGTGGTGGCTCCTGGGGGGTGTGGCTGTGGGAGATGCTCTTTGTTGGGGGGGATGCCCTTTGTTCCTGCCAGCTCGCCAAGCAAGCTCTGCACTCCGGGATGGTGTGCAGCGAGTATGAGCAGCCCTGGGTGCTCCCCCCTTGAGCTGAGCCCCCAGCCAGGTACAAACCAGGACCCTGGTTGCTCTTCTGAGGCATGTGGACACCACGGTTTGCATTGCCCAGGCTCAGCTGCTGGGGACCACCCAGCTCCAAAGGAGCCCCAAGGCAGCAAGGGCCAGTCCCTCACCACCCCAAGCCATTGCTCCCTCCAGAGCAGCTGAAGCACCACATTTTGCATCCCAGCAGCTCGCCCTGTGCTGCTCCACTGCCCCTGTCCCTCCCCACCCTCCCAGCCCGTCCAGCTCCGCCGCTGCTCAGCTTTGCGCAGGGCTGCAGCCCCTGTTCCCACTCACCCTGGGGCAGGGGCTGTACCCCATCCACCCCCCTGCACCCTGCTGCTCCCCGTGCCTTCCCGCAGCCTAATGCTGCACTTTGCTCGCTCCCCGCAGGCACGAAGGCAGATGAACTGAATCCTGCTCCCATTACCTGCTCTTCTCCGTCATCCAACGCCTGCCTGCTGCCGCTCCTACAGCACGGAGAGATTTGCGGCTCCGGGAGAGGAGAGGGCTGGCAAGCAATCCATGGGTGAGCACGCAGGCAGGCTGGGATGGGTTTGTACTGGAGCTTAAGGGAGCTGGGATGGGTTTGTACTGGAGCTTAGGGGAGCTGTGAGCCCAGTACTGCCTGCACAGCAAACTCTGTGCCTCCTTTGCAACCCCCTGCATGAAGCACTGGCTCCGGGCTGCGTTGTCCAGCCCCATACAGCTCTGCCAGAAAGGGGAGAGCAGGGTGAGGTGTCTCTCTTGGGGGGATCGGGGGCCTCCGGTACTGTTTGGGGTGGGCAGCCCCTCTCCAGCGAGGTGAAGGAGCCGTGGATGGGCTGACAGGGTGAAGAGGCTCAGAGCAGGGTGCGCAGAAGGGAGAAGTCAAGCAGGAGCCCCTTTCCCGCACCGCTGTGGGTGGCAGGGGGACAGGGAAGGGGCAGACCTAGGGGTGAGCATCTCACGGCTGCTCCCCGCATCCTCACCCAGCACCATGGTGCGGAGGAAGGGGCAGGCACTGCCAGCTCTCCGCTCCTTCCCTGGACTCACAGCCTCTATCGGAGACTCGCTTTCCCCCAGCTCTTCCCAAGCACACTTGCCCGTACTCGGCACCCCTTCCCTTCCCACCCTGCCTGCACCCAGAGCACGGGCAGGGCAACCACATGCCCTGGGCACGTAGCCACGCTGGAGGCCGGGCAGCTGCCCGCTGCCTGCCCGCTGGGCTGGGGGAGCTGGCACATGTGCGGCGGGTTGTGCAAACAGGCTCCGGCACGTGCCGGATCCCCCGTGTTGTCACCGCAGGCTCTGCCACCGCTTCACCGCACCCCACCACAACACCAGCCTGTCCCCCTAAAAACCTGAGGGGCTCCTGGGGGTTGAGAGAGAACCAGGCAGCCGGGAGTCCCCAAAACAGGAGGGGCGGCACTGGCTGCAGGAAGGAGCAGAGATGCCAAATCCCATGTACAGGGTTATTTAAGCAGTTTAGAACGTGCAGCCGTTTAGCAGAGGCAGCCCCGGAGCATCACCCGCTGCCCGGCCGAGGGGCACCCCCGGACACTGGCTGCAAATAAATAAACTCAATAATTGATGGGGGCGATTGTGGAGGAAGCCCGGGGGACTCCTCACGGGGGAGCCGCTCACCCAGCCGGGCTGCACCGGGAGAAAAGCTCGCTGGAGGTCGGTCATGGCGGGGCTTCGGCGGGACCCCCGGGCTGCCCCCTGCTCCCCCCGTGCCGCCCCCCGCCCCGTACCTGCGATTTCTCCTGCTGCCCGTCCTCAAGTTGCGAGGCTCCTCCCATGGTTTTCCAGCGCTCGTTCCCCATCGCGCCGCCAACTTCCAGCCCAAGTGCCCAGCAGACCCCCCCAGACCCCCCTCCCGGCAGCGCAGCCCCCGGCCCGCCCGCGCTGCCCGGCTTGGCCGCGGCGGGAGGACGGGCGGCGGCGGCGGCAACGGCGGAGGAGGAGGAGGAGGAGGAGGGAGGAAGAGGAGGGAGGACACGGGCACGGACACGGGGGNGCCCCGGCCCCGCTGCGGCGACACCGCCCGGTGATGCCTCGGGGACTCTCCCCGGCCCCCCAGCACTGCCCTGCGCTCTCCCCGGCCGCCCCAGCGGCTCCGGAGTCGCTCCGGATCCGAAACCCGCCCCCCCCGATCCTGCCCCGGGGCTCCGCAGCTGCCCAGATGTGGCAGCGCAGCTGGAGGAGCAGCAGCAGGTAAGGCAGGGGTTGGTGCCAGCAGGTCCAGGGCCGTTTTAGGGGGCCGGGGGGAGGTAGGTGACCCGGGGACAGGCTCACCCCCTTTCCACAGCCACAGTCCCCAGTGCAGCCCCCCACACTAGGCAGGGTGCTGGGCAGAGGCGGGGGGTAGTGGCATTGCTCCACCCCCAAACCTTTGTGCCCAGGGGCAGCCAAAGTGCTGGGGGCCTGTTAGCAAAACTCAGCGCATGGTGGAAAGCTGGTGCTGGCTGGGGGGAGGCGGCAGGCCCCCCAGCACACAGGGTCACACCGATGCCCACTGGAGCATTGCCGCAGCCGGTGGGGTGTCTTGCCCAAACCCCAGCTTTCTCAGCCCAAAGCAGCGGCACTGGCACAGGCTGTTGTGGGCCTGTGTGCTGCCAGTCCCCACATAGGAGTCCCTCCCCGGTCTGATTTACCGCCACCTCCCCAGGAGTGGATGTGGTTTTTCTTTACCGTACCTCTGCAGCACCTCCCTTAAATCTTTTATTTGCTGGTTGTCTGATCTGCGGGCAGGAGAGTTGCTAAGAGGTTCAGAGGAGCATCCTGAGAGCAGCGACGGCTCAGCCCTGTGTTAATCCAGCTGGGGGGAGGCTGATTTATCTCTCAATGCTGAGAAGCCCCCGGGAAACCTCCCCGGGGGGGCACCTAGAGCCCCTCTGCACACTGCAGGTCCTGCAGCTGGGGCTGTCCCTAGGGCAGGTAGCACATGGGGACCGGGGGTTGCTACAAACCCCCCTGGGTCTCTGTCCCTGGGGCTGGGACCCCCCCAGCAGCTCCCATGCAGCTTTGCTGGGGTGGGGGCTGCCTCCCTGCAGCATCAGCCGAGGCAGCAGGTTGAGCGTGCTGGGGCTGGGAGGGTCCAAGCGGCTCCTCTCCGGGACACACAGCCCGTTTTGGGAAGAGTGGGGAGCGTGCCGGGCTGGCAGACGGTGCCGAAGGGCTCTCGGTGACAGGGAGGCGAGCACAGCCATCGGCTCGAGCAGTCGGTACCTGTGTGTGTGTCTGTGTGTGTGTTGTCTCCTGGCCAGGTGCAAATCTGCCTTTGGCTTTGGCAATGTTGTGTGGATTTACCGGGTGATGCTTGTGGCTGGCAGCCCAGCTCCTTCCCCAGGGACGGTTTTCAAGGATTTCCCTTTACAGCTGAGACTGTCCAACTCGTTCCAGCGGTGGGGTGCTTGGCGTGCCTGTGCTGGCCGGGCTCAGCCCCCACACCGCTCGGCCGTTCTGGAAGCAGGAGGCTGCGAGTGCCCGGGAGGCTGTTTTAGCTGAACTCCAAACAATAAAAACTTATCATTAAAAAGAAATGTATCTTGGCTTCATGTAGCCTGGCAGCGCGGGGAGGAGTGATTCAGTGGCTTGTCAGCCCTGGGTGTTAGGCACGCCGAGCTGCACAACTGGACACTCTCCAAGTCCAGCAACTCATTTTCTGCAAATGGAGCCAGGCCCGTGCGGCAGGCTGGTGTTTAATTTGCAATCCAACACACCTTGACATAACCCATCGCTGGATTACAAGGGCTGGTGCGGGATGGGATGGTTGTGAGCCCTCAGGACAGGGGTGTGTGAGCGGGGCTGGGATTCCCCCACTGCACTCTGACACTGGGGTCCCTGCAAGGATGTGGGTGCAGGGTCCGGCTCAGCGGGTCTCAGTGCCGTTGCTGGTGGCCACTGTGAGCCATGGCAACGTGGTGTGAGCAGGATGGAGGGTGCCTGTCTGGTGGAGGGGTGCGTGTTTCTGGGAGCCCAAGGGATGCCCGGGGTGAGCCCTGCCCGTGCAGGCTGCTCAGGCGCGCCGGGGGCCGGCGGGGACACTGGCCTCGCTCATCACTGACTCACGCTGAGCCGTGTCACCTCGCGTTACCCATCATGGGGTCTGGCTGGAGCTGTGGCACTGGGGACAGGGGAAGGGGCGTCTCCAGCCAGCTGAGCCCCGTGGTTCCAGCCCTGCCACCTCTGGTGGCCTCATGGGCTGTGCTGGGAGGAATCGGGTACTTGGGGTGCAGCTGTGCACCCAAGGACTTGGGCACAAGTGTTTGTCAGGCACAGTTGGGCACAGGGAGCCCCTGGAGCTGACAGCGGTTTGGCTGGGTGGGGAGGGGGTTTCTGCCAGCAGCCTGGCCCAAATCGATAGGAAGATGGAGGGGATGATTCACGTCTCAGGCTGTGGCCTGAGGGCAAAGACGGGAGCGATGTTTGATGTGAGGATGCCGGCAGGCGCTGCAGCAGCGGGAGCTGCAGCTCCTGGCAGCATTTCCCCTCCCCAGGCCGGCTCTGCCCGCGCTGTCTGGGGGTCCTGGCTTGGCCTGGGGGCAGCAAACCACTGAAGCAACACAAGATCAGATCCACACACTAAAATTAGTGGTTTGGTTTTTTTTGTTTTTTGTTTTTTTTTTAATTTCAGACACTGTTTTCTTTTTTGTGGTCCAAGACAGCGAGCAGAACTGCAGTGGTGGTGGCAGCAGGGGCTGGGCTCAGCTCAGCTCTGTGCCCCCTGTGGGCATGGGACCCTCTGGGGAGCAGGGCACCATGAGACAGGGCTCAGTGGCACTTTACCCCACGTCACTGTGTTGAGCCAGCACAGTCTGTGTTCCAACGATGTCAGAGTGCCAGAGCCAGCGAGGGGACCGATGTCCCATGGGTCCATTCCTGCAGGTTCCGCCCTCAGGCAAGTAGCTGTGCGGGGCAGAACTGCTCTGTTATTCACTGTCCGAGATGTGGAGCGATGCTGGGGATGGGAAAAAGACTGATGGGGGGGGGACTGACCCCCTCCCCGAGGAGCAGCCTGTGCTTTCCTTGGCAGCGTGCCACCGGAGGCAGAGAACCGTCGCTGTGCACACACGGCGTCAGACATCATCATCATATTAATAATGAAAGGGCAGCTCCTTCAAAGCTCTTCGCCCCTGCGCTGGCGAGAGCACGGAATGCAGAGCAGATGCGTGAGCCTCATCCCAAGCAGCCGCGGGGAGGACACCGCGATGCCCGGCCGGTCCTCTGCTGGGCCACTGACCCGCCGTGACAGAAAACGTGCCAGGGTGCTCTCCCTGCTGTGAGTTTGGGTGCTGGGGGGTCCTTGCATGAGAACAGGATGATCTGTGATGCCCCAGCTCCTGTCCCCATCACTGCCCTGTGCAGGGTCTCCTGTCCCCCTGTCTGGTGGGGAAAGGCTGTTTTGGCTGTCGGGGAAAGCGCGTCTCCTGCAACGCCAGAGCGCTCTGCCCATCGTTTAGCAACACCAATTGCTGTGCCAGGGCCTTTTCTTTCCGCCAGAGGATTCAGTTGCTCAGACAATGAGACAAACTGCCTCCAAAGAGGTCTCGGGCTGCAGCCAAAAGTGGGTCCATGGCAGCAGCTCCTGGGGCATCTCTTCTGCTCATCTCTGTGCAAGACCCCTGGGTTTCAAAAAACAACCCCTTCCTCAACAACTCCGTTTTGTCCAGAGCATCCCCGAGCCTGGTCGCTCTTTGTGAGGGTCTCAGCAGGACCAGACCAGGGGTTGAGCATCTCATCACCTCTCTCTTCTCCACCAAACCCCCTGGGTGGGGGGAGCTGGGAGGGTTTTGCTGCAGGTGCCGTGATCCAGGGAGGAAGGAGTCAAACCCCCTGTGCCCGGGGGAGGTGAAGCATCCCCTGCCCACCCCATGTCCACGTGCTCTCCCTGGCACCACACGTGTTTTGGGGAGTCTCATCCCATGGCGTGCCCTGGTAGGGGGGAGCCTGCTGTGTCCCCCCCTGGCCCTTCCTACCTAGCTCTTTCTCAGGCTTTTTTTTTTTTCTCCCTCCAAACAGAACAAAACCCCCCAAATCCTCCACAACTGAGAAATTTCTTTTTGTTTCTCTTTTCCCTTTGCTTTCTGCGGTGGCAGAGTATCGATTGGAGCTGATGTGCTGTAATCCACTGTTGCTGTGAAAAGTTGGCATCCTGGTGTCCCTGGAGGGGCCAGATCCTGCTCCTGCCTGGGTCTCGCTCCTCTTATGGACTCAGGGCACAGCGGCGAGGCTGTCCCATCCCATCCCATCCCATCCCATCCCGTCCCATCCCATCCCATCCCATCCCATCCCATCCCATCCTTGCAAAGCCAGGGGCTAAACGCCTGCAGCCCCCCTGCACTCCCCCTGCCTGCTCCACCGCACTGCCGCTCCATCTATACTTAATGACGGTAAATGGGCCAGAGCTCCGGAATGCGAGGGGGGAAAGAGAACCAGCCAAAAACCCTCCAGAAAGCACAGGCAAGATTTTAATTTAAAACCTTCTCCCACATGAAGAGCAGCAGCCTGGGCCATCTGGAGGAGCATATGCAGGTGAGCAGGAGGTGGCAGTGCACCCCCCAGCTCCCTTGCTATCAGGAGCCCCCAAAAGGGCTTTTGGCTGGTAAAAACTAACCCTGGGGGGCAGCCGGGCACCCCGATCCCAGCTGGTAGCGTGGGGGAGCCCTGGATTTCCCTCCCAGGCTACCAGGATCTCTCTGTTTAATTGCTGTGTTTGCAGGAAAAGTGATTATGAATCCCAACGCAAACTGCAATAGCGGCTGAGTTTATTGCAAACGATTAGTTCAGCGATTTAATTGAAACTGCAGGAGCAGGCTGGGAAAGGATCAGTCCGGGGCTGGGAGGAGGAAGGTCAGCCCTGCGCAGTCATACGCACATCCACCCCTAACCCCAACGATCAATGAGATCCAAATTAGCAGATTTACTCGTCAGAGGACTCCTCCATTGGCTGAGCATCACATCCAGCATCCCAAAGTCTCCTAGCAACCCCCCAGCGCTGACTCTGCCCACCCATTAACCCCTTCGTTGAGCCCCCTCGCACCACACACTGCATCCCAGGCTTTGAAGGCATCTCCACCACACCGGGTGCGAGTCGGGGTTTCATCCAGCAAATAAATTCGCANATCCCAGGCTTTGAAGGCATCTCCGCCACACCGGGTGCGAGTCGGTGATACCCGAAGGGTGCTCAGGGTGCTCAGACAGGCGGATGAGCCGAGCTGGGCTTGTTAGTCAAGACTCAGAGTTTTTTACTCCAGGTGGCACAGAGAAATTCTCAGAGTTACGTATTAATAGCAGGGGGTTGGTTTATAAATGCCGTGGTAGTTTGGAAGGTTTCATCCTCCTGGCTTGGTGGAGATAATGGGAAAAGGTCAGGGAAACCCCAAATCATGGCCCAGCATTGGGAGAGGTAGAGTACAAGTCTCCTGGCCCTTCCTCCAATTTCAATAGTAAATCAATTATGCCATTTCTTTGGGAAGTGGATGAAGAGTGCTGAAGTCGCTCTCCTAACCTGCCCACGAATGAAAATGTCCTTGAAAGTGTAAAATCGCAGCAGGACATCCCGTCCCATCCCATCCCATCCCAGAGAGTGTGAAGCTGCTCCGTGATGGTTGTTATTTTGGTTTCTGATGTCCTATACTTCCCTGGTTTTGCATTTAGAGATCAGAAGGCTGGAAAAAATAGTAGTTTGCTGGTTGAAAAATAACAGTTGACACAAAGAAAAATAGTCGTCTATTTTTCTAAAAAAAAAAAATCAAACTGTCTTAATATTTATGGTCTGGGAAATATGTCCAAAGATCATGTGCCACTGAAAAGGATAAATCACTTCTCTTACTTTAATGTGCTTTGTTGGGCTTTATCTGAAACATAGTTATAAAATTACCAAATTGAAATTTTAAAGGGGGGAGGGAGGGGGAAAATATCTGGAGGGTTTGTTGCTGCTTCTATTTTCTTATTGCCAAATAAAATACAATTAAAGCAACATTTTATATGCCAGCCAGCATAGCTACCATTGGTTTTCTGATGGCACTTTTTTCATGTCAGCCAATGAAAATAAATGATGTAGGATTACCAGCAAGCATCCAGCCTCTGTGGCTGGAGGGGGATTCGGAGCAGCAGGCATTGAGTACGAAACAGAGGGATTTTAGTCCCGTTCTAAGTGGAAATCTCCGGGGACGTTCCCCGTAGAGCTCTCTGCCTGCGCCTGGAGCGATGCTTTGCCTTTGCTGCTCTCCCAGCTCCCACCAGTGCTTCCCAGTCTAACCCAGTCCTTGGCACAGGACCTCTCTGGGGGTGGCAAATTAACCCAGGACCCTCCCAGGGTTTTTGGGGTGGCTCTGGCTAGATCAGCGTGGGTCCGGTCCCCCGTGGGGCTCTGTCCAGTGCTGGGGGCTGCCGGCAGCTCAGCTGCTGACTGCGCTGAAATCCCTGTGGTAATTGGATGAGGGCACTGGTTTCCATGAGAATATTAAATCAGAGCCCCAGCCCTGATCCGGGGAGACACGCTTGGGTGTATAAAGACACGGTAGATGACATTATGAGGTGGGGGGGGGGGCAGTTATTTCTTCTGCTTTAAAGTCAAGGGTAGCACAACAATTTCTTATTTGTCACAGAGTCGATTGGACTCGCTCTTACGGATGGGAGGGAAAGGAATTGTGGAGGAGGCTGTCGCTGTGGAGGGATAACCCCCAGTAGAGAGGCTGAGGACTTGCAGCTCATCACAGTGATGGGCTTAAGAGCTTTCCGAACCTGCTTTTCCCCAGCCCCTGAGAGCCCATCACTGTGATGAGCTGCGAGTGCTCAGCACATCTCAGGAAAGAGCCCAGAGAGTGTCACAGGGAGTCACTTAGCAAATGAGGGGCTTCCAGCGCCCCCCCAGTTATCGGTTTAGCCGGGTGTCCAGTTGGAGTGACCATCTGGTGGCATCTGCTGCTGCTCAGCTGTCGCCCACCCCCCAGGTGAAGGGGGATGCTCAGGGCTGGGGTACCCAGGGGACGTGTCCATGGACCTAACACAGGGTTAGGGACAGCGATGCTGGGCACATCCCATGGCTCCTGCCACGGTGGGGACAGATGGATGGATGGATGGATGGATGGATGGATGGATGGATGGACGGATGGACGGACTTCTCCCCAGCCAGAGCAGGGAGGCAGGGGAGGACAGACAGACAGATGCGCCTTGTTAGCCAGCAAGGTGGCCTCAGGTGATGCTAACAAGCCCATTAAGGCAGTTTATCAAGGGAGGCTGCAGGCTAGCAGGGAATGCTGCTGGTTTTATCTGAGATGCTGCTTTTGGGGTGGGAGAGCTCTAAGCTCCTGCTCGTTAATTAGAAAAGGCTTCGAGGAGCCTTGCACTGGTTGGCCTCACTTGTGAGCAGCCGTAATATGATGAGTGATTAGGGACTCTGAAGCTTTTTCGCGGGTGTCATTAAGCTGCTGATGAGCTCAGGCAGGGAAAGAGCCTTTTTGGCTGTGCCTGGCACCGGCTGGTCTTATGCTGACCTGGCTCTTCCTCATCTCATGGTCCTCGACCTCCTGAGCCCTGAGGAGATGGGTGAATTGTGTATCCTGGGGACGGCGATGGCTCAGCTGTCACCCCATGTCCCTGGGCTGATGTCCTTCAGCTCATCTGTGAGAAGATGAGCTTGTGGTCGTGCATGAGCGAAGCCGGAATGCCCCTGTTTTCACTGTCTGCCAGGTAAGGAGAAAATTTGGGGATGTTTAGCTCTAAAAAGGGGTCTTCCAGGCTCTTTGTGCATCAAGGGAGTGCATGGTGGTGGCTGTCCTGGATGGTGCCCCAGGAACGTCTTGCCCCTAGAGAGCTCATTTCCCAATTATAGGTTTTCATCACTTGTCCTCTTACTCACGAGACATCCTTTTGAGGAGCAATGTCCATGTCCCACCCTCCTCTCTGCCGCCTGAGGCCCCCAAGGGCTGGGGCAAGACAGGGAGCAAAATCTGCTGGATTTTCTCTGCCCTCCCTTGTCTTCTCCCATCTGCTTTGGCAAAACTTCCCGCGGCTCGGCAGCATCCTGCCCTGACGTGGGCTGGTTGGCATCACTAGCGCTGTATTTACAGCAATGTTAATTAAATACTTTCTGCAATCAGTGCCGCACATGACCCTGCTCCCCGAGCCGAGGTTGGGCTGTAATGTGCTATCACTGAGTGAGAACATCACTGTTGCTGTCCTGGGGAATTTCTAATAGAGATTTACTCATCCCAGGCCTCTCATTTCTCTGTTTCATGACATTTTGCAAAGTTCAGGTTTACAAAATAAACCAGCGCACAGAAGAGATGTTCCTGATGCTATTTACACTGCATGTGCCATTTCCCACTTGATGGGGTCTTCACGCTGCGGTCGGAAGAACCAAGGTCAGGGGGCAGTGCTGGCTGGTCCCCTCTGCCCAAGGGGCAGCTGCTTTTGGTGAGGACACCCCATCACCCTCACACAAAGCCCTCGGTGCTGGAAAATCCTGCTCCTCGCACACCTCTGCGTGCTGGGAGAGCGGCAAAGCGTGGTGGCTACATCAATTGAAATGCTGGTGGCATCGTGCAGCTGAACCTGTCTCTAATCCCTGCTCTGATCCTGGGTTGAGGGATGGGGTGGGAGAAAGAGAGTGGGTATGGCTGCTATAGGGCTGCTGTGCTTTTGTGGGGGGTGATTTGGGGTGCTCAGACGCTCTGCTTTTATAAATGAGCCTGGATTAAAAGCTGGTGGGGAGGCATCAGGATGCTGGAGGAATCCTGTTAGTGTGTGACAGCCTCCTGAGGTCTTTGCTATGGGTAGAAAAAGCCCTTTTTGGCAAATCACCTCTCCAGGAGGGAGAGGCAGCGTGTGTCCCAAAACCTGGGGATGGGGAGCAGGAAGGAGGGGTCTGTCCTGGAGGGGCACAGCTAGTCCTGGAGACTTTCCATCCTGGCATGGAGATGTAGGTGGTGCCCAGTGTCTTTCTGACCCACTCCTGTTTAACCCATGCCCAGGCTTTGACGGTGGGACCTGGGGCAAACCACCCAGCTGGGTGACCCCACCTCCTCTCCTCCTCTTCCTCAGGATGGAGCTGGCCAAGGGAGACACCTCATCTCGCCCAGTGCTACAGCAAGGGAAGCTCATCCCTTGTGGAGCCCCGGGAGGGTGAGCAGTGGCTGAGGGATCTGGGGGAGTTCATCTTGGAGAAAAGGAGGCTGAAGGGAGACCTTATTGCTCTCTGCAACTACCTGAAAGGAGGTTGTACCATAGAGGGTGTTGGTCTCTTCTCCCAAGTGACAAGTGTTAGGATGAGAGGAAGTGGCCTCAAGTTGCACCAGGGGAGGTTTAGACTGCACACCAGGAACAATTTTTTCCCAGAAAGGGCTGTGGGGCATTGGAACAGGCTGCCCAGGGCAGTGGTGGAGTCACCATCCCTGAAGGGGTTGAACAGATGCTGAGATCAGGTTCTCAGGGCCATAGGGTAGTGCCAGGAGTGGGGTAATGCTTGGCCTCGATGATCTTGAGGGTCTCTTCCGACCAAAAGTACTCTATGATTCTATGACCCTTTCTGCGGAAGACTCCGCTGGAAACACAGCGTGTGCAGGGGTACTGACCCAGCTCCCACCCCAGCCCCACAGCATGGCACCACCTCAGCCCCACGGGCAGTGGAGGTGGGTAAGCGGGTGGTGGCACCTGGCCCCACACCCCAGCACCCTGCTGAAACCCGGCTGGTCCGTGGGCTCCAGCACACCTCGCTCCTGCCCAGCTCCTGCCTTGTCAGGTCTGATCAGGAGGAGGATCAGTCGGCCCTGAGCTCTCTCTCCAGATTTAATTAACGGGCCTTTCATCTCTACCCTGAAGGAATCTGCTATCTTCTGTCTTCTTAATTAACGTTCATTAAGCAAATCAGAAGAACTTTTTCTCCTCACCGCCTCCACGGATCTTAACCCTCGCAGGGCGCCAGGTCTGTGCCGGGGCAGAAGGCTCCTGGGTTGTGATGACAGGTTGAGGTGTCATCACAGCCTTGGCCACCGTGTCTCCACCACGCTTGGGCCAAAGTCCTGAGGCAGTGGGTAAAGTCTCTCTAGGTACAGAGGACTTAAGCTGAGGTTGGGCCCTGCTATACCGGTGGGGCTGGGGGCAAATCCCAACTCTGATTGCTCTTACGGACACCCTTGGTCAAGCTGGCCCATGTCCGTGGAAGACAAGTGGTTTCCCATCACCAGCTTTATCTCTTTGTCCCATCCAGGGGTGGAGCTGACCCATGACAAGGTGACGCATCCGTGCGTGGAAGTTTTGCTGAGAAGTCACCACCCAAACCTGATAGGCACTGCAGTACAGGGAAAATACATCCAACCTCTTGTTCTCAGAGAAAAGGGACTTATTTAGGGCTTCTCCTGCCCGTTTTCCTGTGGACTGAAGTTAGATGTGGTGTTTCCTCACCTTTGGTGGACGCTCATAGGTGACAGGGTTGGACCCAAGCCTTTGGCTGACCTTTCTCTTTCTGCAATCTACAGCAGGGTGGCTGCTGGTCACCAGGGCTGGGGAGGATGTGCAGAGATGGGATCTCACACCTCCCACCTCCTCATCAGCTTTGCTTCTAAGGCGGACCCCTCTGCAAGAAGGAAGGAACTGGACAGGAAATAATCTCATGGGTGTGCGTAACATCCCAAGGAGGAGGTGGCAAACGCATGACATGAGAGAGTCTTTCCTGCCCAGAGCTTGCAGTCTCAGTAGCAAGGGAAAAGCAAAACACCTGGAAAAACATCATCCCTGCAGGATGCAAATCCACTTAACACTGGTGGTAGAGATGCAGAGAGCAATTATTGAGCTGAAACCCCTTCTCCTTCTCCTCAGAGGCTGACAGCGGGTTTGCCACCGGCTGCCCGCTCCCAGGCAGCTGCTGCACGTCTCCTCGGTGCTGGGAAATCCGCCTTTCCCAGCGGAGCTGGCTCCAGCTGTCAGAGCCTGGGTCAATATATGGAAATGTGGCTTTGAACCGGTGCTGCTGCGGGAGCCGCTGCCCAAGACTCTGATTCACAGCTTCCCTCTGGTGCTTTCTCCCTGCAGTGTGCATGGAGAAGGAGAATAAAATAAATAAGAATAGAAGGGAAGGGGAGGAAGGGAGTTTAAATTATAAATGAGGGCTAAGTTACCAGGGCTCCTGCGGGCAGCTTGGCCAAGCAGCATGAGGGGCTGAGGCAGCATTCCCCTGTACACCCCAATTTTGCAAATGCACCCCCTGCAGAGCAGGGGTGAGGGTCTGCCCACAGGCACAGCACTGTGCCAGCCTACCTCACTCCCTGTTTGCTGTCACCCTCCTGTCCTCGTGGGTCAAATCTGGAGGGTGCCACAGTCCCGAGAGGGATCCCCTCTGGCACAGACTGTAATTAGCATTACCGGAGAAGCTGTTAATAAGGTCTGGTGATGCGGTGGTTTTGCCACCCCATGGAGATGCCTCCACGGGGATGTGCCCTGGTCCAGGGGACTGGGCTGTCCTATGGCAGCAGGTGGGGTAGGACCCCCACACGTGGGTTCTGGTGTGGAGGCATTGGGGGTGTCACAGACCCAGTCAGGTTGACATGAGTGGGGGAGCGGTGAGGTCCCCATAAATCTATGTGGGGAGAGAAGAGGGTGCTGGATCTGCTCCAAAGCCTTTCCCCCCTGCCCACCCTTGATTTTGGGGCTGTGAGAAAAGTGGTGACTCCCACCAATTCGAGGAAAAACCCACATGTGGGGTGAGTATCACCACAAACTCATCCCTGGGGCTGAGAAATGAATGAGCTCGATTCCACCCACACAGCTGAAGGTGCAAAATGCCCCCATCCCCAAAGCAACAGGGATGGGGTGCACCCCACCAGAGGGGTCCCATCCTGCCCAGCCCCTTGTTCTGCAGACCAGGGTGGTCTGGACGAATCCCAAATCCTGCAGCCCTGGCTCACACACGAAGCTTTTGACATTCCCAGCAGCTTCCACAAGATGGACCTCGGAGCGAGAGGAGGTGCCAAGCAGGGGGACACGTCCCATCCCATCCCGTTCCATCCCATCCCGTCCCTCCTGCTCCGGCCATACCATCCCAAGGAGGCTCAGAGCCCGGCCAGGCGAGCCCCAGCATGGCACGGCCACCCGGGCTCTGGCTGCTGCTCCTGCTGGGGCTGGGGAGGGGGGGCTCACCCTCCTGCTGGGACCCCCAGGGCCAGCCCCGCCGCTGCATGCCCGTCTTCGAGAATGCTGCCTTTGGCCGGGCCGTCCAGGCCACCAACACGTGCGGTTCCCCCCCTGAGGACTACTGCCTGCAGATGGGCGCCCGCCACGCCAGCGCCCTGTGCCACCGCTGCGATGCCACCGACCCCCGGCACCACCACAACGCTTCCTTCCTCACCGACTTCCACAGCCAGGAGGAGAGCACTTGGTGGCAGAGCCAGTCCATGGCTTTCGGCATCCAGCACCCCAACTCCGTCAACATCACCCTTCATTTGGGTAAGTGTCGGTGGGACTCCCCCCTGCAACGCCGGTGATGGAAATTGGTGGTGGGTGCATGGAGATCGGGGTGTATGGGTGGTCCTGCAGTGCTTGGTGCTTCTTTAGGGTTAAAGGCAGGACCCTCCACGGGGCTTTTAGGGGGTGCAAGCAGGGAGGTGCCCTTTGTGAAGTGTTGTGGGGACCTGGGGACACCACATCCATCAGCCCTGGTCCCTTGCGGGGTGAGGATGCTGGTGGCTGCACCCGCCTCTGCCACATCCTACCAGCTGTGTCTGGGGTCTCCGTTTCCCCTGCTCCCCCACAGCTGCTTTTTACCGATTATGCAAGTTTTCTGGAGCAGGAAGCAGGCGGGGGGAGGCACAGACCACCCCCGCCAGCCCTTTGCACTGGGTGAGCACCGGGGGTGCCAAGCCCATGCCATTTCACCCCCGTGCATTGCTGAGGAAGCCTGGTACAAAGAGCGGCAGAGCTCTACACACACTGTGCAGACCCAGCAGGTTTCCCCAGCCGGGGTACAACCCCCTACATTTTACATACTGTGCAACCCGCCTGCTTGGAGGGTATTTAAACCCATGGGACATGCCTGGCATTTAAAAAATGATTTTTAACTTTTTCCTGCCATCTAAGCTATCCTGGCTACTAGGCAGTGCTGTAGAATCTTCATTCTCTGCTGTCTCCTGCCATCTGGATGCCGAAGTGGGGTAGCGGAGGGGCCGTGACCAGAGCCGGTGAGCTGGTGTGGCACAGAGCCGTGCCGGTGGGACACGGTGGCCGCGGTGACAGCGGAGGGTCCGTGCCTGCCCCGGCTGAGCGGAGGTCACCGCTTTCCCAGCCCCCTGCGAGCAGGAGGACATCTGGTCCTTGTCCCCAGGCTGGGCTCCCCGCCGGGCATGAGAGGCGATGCTGGAGCAGCCTGCCAGCCCGTGTGGGGGGATCTGCCCCTCTTGCCCATCTCACGCAGGCTGCCACATCACCCCAAATTCCTTTGTGTTTGACCTGGAGTACAGACAACCCGAATACAACCTACATGGCTGAGCAAGCCACCACCGGTTCCTTGGTGGCCAGTGCGTCCCCCCTACACCGACAGGTGACTTCTAGCCTGCTTCTGTTTGCCCCCTGTTAACACATCTGAGGCCACACTTGTTGCACCAACTCATCTTCAGCTCTGGTCCCTGCGTCCCTTTCTGAGTGGGAGCATCCCCCTGCAAATGTACCTTTGTTCCTGCACAGCTCGTATAACCTGCCATGCTAAAAAATACCATTTTGGTGCCTGGGGCATTGCTGTCTGGCCTTTCCCATAGACACCGGGCTCTGTTCTTGTCCCAGCTGCAGACCTTTTTATTGTGACCTTAATGTTTTCATCTGGGTTATGGAGGAAAAGCCCAGCTGGCCCCTGTATCTCCCAGGATGTGGCCCAGGATGAGTCCTCACCCGTGAGCTCTGCTGAATAATCAGGATTTTTAGCCCATGTAGCGTGTCCCTGCCAGCCTGCTCGTCTTGCTCAGTCAGATGTCTTGTACGTTCTCTAGTGTGGTTACCTGGGGAGCTTATTAAATAAGATATTGAATGAGTTGGACAAGACCTGTGTTTACCTGCATGCTGTTGATTGGCGTTAATTAGATTATCCTCCTTTAAATCACTCTTTTCGGTGAGGTTTCAGCCATGCCATTACAGCGTGTCAGACTCAGAGCAGATCAATAATCCCGAGTGCCCATGGTCATTGCATTTACCCTGTCAGATGTCAGGGAGGAACCCAAAATATCCATGGGCTGGAAAAGGCAACAGCCACCGGGGCTCCTTGGGTAGCTCTGGATGCCAGTGGCTCCTGTCAGGGTGTCTGGATTAGGCAGTAAATGCATCTGTGGCTCTGATTCTGATTTTCCTGTGGGATGCGAGCCTGTGGCAGGCTCCGGGAGCTGAGGTTGGGCTGGTCGGAGGTGGCTTTGGTGCGGTCCGAGCTGTGGTTTGGGCTCTGCAAGAGGTGGGTGAACACTTTGTTCAGAGGACAGCACATCTGGGGGAGCAGTCCGGGGGTCCTGGTGCCATCGTCCGGCACCCCTGTGCACTCTCCTGGTGTCCCCATCCCACTGCACGCCTGGCTTTGGGACACGTCACAGCAGCAAAAGGGAGACAACCAGGCTGGGTTATTTTCTGGATTTTTTTTTTCTTTTTTCTAAGCAGAATTTGGCTGATTAAAAGGCCTGTCTGGGAACAGCACGCTCTCCCTGGGGACGATTCCCCACAGCTTTGCGTCTCCTCCGCCCCCGCTGGAGGCACCACTTGGGCCCCCCCATCCCATCCGCCCCCTCCCCTTGCCGGGGCCGCTTGGGGCAGGGGCTGTTTATTGACACAGCACCGAGCTCCCTTCCTCTCCCAGAGGAAAATGCTCCGGGAGGTGACAGCCCTGACCTCGCTGTTTTGGTAGCCGTCCCACCCAGGACTGTGCTGTCTGGGAACCCTCGTCCGACAGGCGTCTCCCCCACTGCGGGGTGCAGAGTCCCCCACTGTCGCCAGCATGGAGGGGTCCCAGAGGGAGGTTAACTGGGGGGGCGAGGGGCACAAGGGAGGGCGGTGGTGGGGGGACAGCCGGGTTGCAGCCCCTGGTCACCTCTGGGTGGGCTGTGAGAGGGTCTGCCCCCCGCCCCGGTGCTCCCCACATCCCTGATGGGAGGCAGCTGCTTTTCCCAGCGCCGGTAGCCCGGCTGCCTCGGCTCCCCCGCAGCAACGTCGCAGCACATATGCGACAGTATTCATATGGGCCCAATTAAAGGCTTGTTTTCCTAGTCCCGGAATAACCCCTCTAACATTCCCAACTCATTATCTTTTCAAATAAAGCCAAAACCTTGCAGCTAATTGTTTTGCGCTGTGAGGAGCGGCGCTGTTATGGAGCAATCCAGTCTTTGAGCTGGTCCTTCATCTCTGGCAATTAAACGGTTCTGATGTTCACTTTGGTGTTTTCTTTCTTCATTTTTTTGCTAATTCTTTCAAGCGCTTTCAGAGCTCCACCAGCCGCCCTGGGGACTGGTGGCCTCTCTTTGTCTTCATCCTGGCAAAGACAGCAGTGATGCTGGGTCCTGGCACACGGCTCATCCCTGGGAAGGGACCGGCCTTGACTCTTCCCACCTCCTCATCCCCATGGTACCGCTGCCCCAGGGATGCTGCTCAGTGCTCGAGACCTAGTTACGGCTATTTGAGCCAGGCTTTGCAGTGGCTCCTTGCCCATGCACCCACGCCATGGGGGATAATTTCAACCCTGGCGCAGGCTGCGGTGCCCGTGGCGGCAGGGAGAAGGTGACAGGGTGGCGGGTCTGTCCCCAGGCAAAGCCTACGAGATCACCTACGTGAGGCTGAAGTTTCACACCAGCCGCCCCGAGAGTTTCGCCATCTACAAGCGCAGCCGCGCCGAGGGGCCCTGGGTCCCCTTCCAGTTCTACAGCGCGTCCTGCGAGAAGACCTACGGGAAGCGGCTGCGGCACTACCTGCGGCCGGGGGAGGACGAGCAAGTCGCTTTCTGCACCGACGAGTTCAGCGACATCTCCCCGCTGAGCGGGGGCAACGTGGCCTTCTCCACCCTTGAGGGACGGCCAAGTGCCTACAATTTCGATGGGAGCCCCGCGCTGCAGGTGCTGTGGGGTGGGAGGGGGGTAAAAGCACCTGTGATGCCCTGAATCGCTGTAAGAAAAGGTGCAGGGTGCACCTCGTTTGGGAGCTGGTGGCCCGGACCCCTGGCCAAGGCGCCTTCCCCGTGTCCCCTGCAGGAGTGGGTGACCGTCACCGACCTGCTCATCTCCTTGAACCGGCTCAACACATTTGGGGATGACATCTTCAAGGACCCCAAGGTGCTGCAGTCGTACTACTACGCCATCTCAGACTTCTCTGTGGGTGGCAGGTAAGAGGCAGTGGGGGCCAGGGTGAGGGCAAGGTGGGGGGGACCTTTCTGGGGCTGCGGGGCTGGGATTTGGGGCAGCTGCTCCCCACCTCAGTCTTGTTTAAAGTGCGTTTTTGGGGCAAACCACTCACATGTGGCTTCCTCCATCTGTAAGCCAGAGCTGGCTGTGCAGAGATGGGTGATGAAACCTGGAGCCCTTTAAATTGTGCCAAAGGAGGTTTTTTCTCCCCAGGCTCTCTCTATTTGCCACCAGCTGTATTTGCTTTGCCCCTTCCCACCCCCCATGGCTTCTAAAGGCACTGGGGCTCATGTTGCTCCTCCTGTAGCCCTGCTTGGTCCCTGGGAACAGCAAAACAGGGTCCCGGGGGGCCAGTGGGGAGATGCCCCAAGGCCATGGAGGCTGGTGGAGGAGCTTGGAGTTGGTATGGCCATGGCCAGAGGAGCTGGAACAGCTGCCTGTGGGATGGGGGGCTGATGTGGGACAGAGACAACGGTGGCACCCACCACCAGTCAGCCCCAAAGAGGGATCCTTGGCCCCAAAGCAAGATGCTCAGCCCCTAAGGGGGATGCTCAGCCCCAAAGGGAGGTGCATGTGCCTTTCCCAGGCTAGGGGGTTGTGAAATCTCTCTGTCCTGGTGAGAGCTGCTTCCCCTGGGGCTGCTCCCGGCTGGCCAGCAGACCCCACCGCTGTTGTCTCACTCGATGTGCCTCAATGCCGGCACAGCCCAAGCTGCTTTGTGCCCCATTTCTCGCCCTATGGCCGCCCCAGGAGAGCCCCCCCACACCAAGGTCTCACTGCAGGTGCAAATGCAATGGCCACGCCAGTGAATGTGCACCAGACGAGGCCGGGCAGCTGGTCTGCGTGTGCCAGCACAACACGACTGGCACCGACTGCGAACGCTGCCAGCCCTTCTACCAGGACCGGCCCTGGGCTCGCGGCACCGCCGAGGCCGCCAACGAGTGTCTCCGTGAGTATCGCCTGGGCTGGGTCCGTGGTCACGGCGTGTGATCAGCCACAACGGGCTGTGAGGATGCTGCATCGGCTCATCCAACAGCTCCTGCCCTCCCTGTGCAGCAAGAAAGAGCCTGCTCCATTTTGTAAGGTTGCTCTGGGCAGGCAGGGAGGATTTGCACCCCAGGTTCCCCCTTCACAGCATTACCCTGAGGATCCCTCAAGACTTCACAGATCACAGAATGGTTTGGGTTGAAGGGACCTCTGGAGATCACCCAGTCCAACCCACCTGCTAAAGCAGGGTCACCAGAGCAGATCACACAGGAAGGTGTCCAGGCAGGTTTGGATGTCTCCAGAGAAGGAGCTTCCACAGCCTTCCTGGGCAGCCTGTTCCAGGGCTCTGGCACCATCAAAATTTCCTTACCCCATGAGTGCAGCCATCTGCTCTGCGCACAGTGCAGCACCCATCTCCACTTCCAACGGCAGAGGCATTGCTGAAAGCTCACACCGCTGAGCCAAGCAGCCCCTCTGGCTCATCCACCCAGGAGGGCGCTTTAACCCCAGGGTGATCCTGTGCCTCCCGGGTGCTCAGCATCCCTCCTGCCCCCACCCACAGCTTGCAACTGCAGCGGCCGCTCGGACGAGTGCTCCTTCGACCGGGAGCTGTACCGCCGCAGCGGGCACGGGGGCCACTGCCGGAACTGCCGCGACAACACTGCTGGGCCGCACTGCGAGCGCTGCCGGCAGAACCACTACCGCTGGGAGCCGCAGGCAGCCTGCCAGCCCTGCCACTGCCACCCCGCAGGTGCGTGGGGCTGCCATGCAAAACCCCTGCCCTTGCTACGGCTGGGAGGGGTGGTTTTGGTCAGTTCTCCTTCACCCGGGGTCTCCCCATCTCCACACCATGTGTTTTCCCTGCTGGGGTTGAGCCTCAGGGCTGGCCGGGGTCCCTGCAGGGTCCCTGCACCCGCAGTGTGACAGCTCGGGGACCTGCCTGTGCAAAGCCAACGTGACGGGCTGGAAGTGCGAGCGCTGCAAGGACGGGTACCACAGCCTGAGCGAGGGCGGCTGCAGGTGAGGAGGAGCCGGACCCTGTGCTGGAGCAGCGGGACGGGACTGGGGGGTCACCTCCTGCCTTCGTGTCTCCCCATCCAGACCCTGTGCCTGCGACCCCGCGGGCAGCGTGGGCACCTGTGACCCCAACACGGGGCATTGCACCTGCAAGGAGAGGGTGGAGGGGCACCTGTGCAACAGGTAATGACCACGGTGCTGGGCTGGGGATGGGAGTGCTGTCCCTTTCCAGGTTGGGATCAGTGCTGGGCAGGTGTCTTCACATCTATAGGGCATTGCTGCTTCCCCAGCCCCCCTACACATGACCCCTCGCAGGAGCTTTGTGGTGGGAATCCCATAGGGTCACTCCCTACAGAGGCCACAGCTGGTGAGGCCAGGCTGCCACGTCCCTCTGGACCACTCAGAGCTGACACCAGTGTCCCCCTGGGATGCCACTGTGGTGCCCCACAGCTCTGCTTGCCCCATGCCGTGTTCCCGTGTTCCTTCCCCATGCCCAGGTGCCAGCCAGGCTGGTTCAACCTGCAGCCCCACAACCCTGCCGGCTGCACCAGCTGCTTCTGCTACGGCCACTCCACCGCCTGCGCAGCGGCAGACGGCTACGAGGTGACCCACATCCGCTCCGACTTCAGCCAAGGTACCGACCCCCAGCCCTGGGTGAAACAGAGACCGCAGCTGCACCAGCTCCAGCCAGAAAACCCCAGCAGTTTGGGAAGGCTGGGGCTGAGCATCCCGCTTTGGGGCTGAGGATCGTCCTTTGGGACTTGATTGGTGGTGATTTCTCTGGCTTGTCCCTATTTTGCTGTTAAATATATGCTTTTGCCCCCAGTTCTGTGGGGACAGGCTCTCCCTGGCTCCCCATGGCATCCCTCCATGCTGACCCGCTCCCAGGGCTGTGCGTGGCTCGGGGAGAGCTGCGGGGCCAGGCACTGCCATCCCGTCACACCAGGGGCTGCAGGAGCGCTAAAAATCAGCACAGAAAGATAAAAAAACAAAAGGATGGAGCCTGGTGGGAGCTTTCCCCCTTCCTCCTTCTTGCCCTCAGCTGGGATGGGGCAGGGCAGTCAGGGGCCGTGGGTGCAGGATGGGGTGCTCTTGCCTAGAGCCGTGCGTGGCAGAGCTGGATGTGTGCGGGATGTTCGGGGAAACCCTGCCATCTGCCGCACAGCCCGACGTGTGCAGCCCCGGCTGCGGGCACACACTGCAGCCCCCACCACAGCCCCCACTCACCGGGACCCCCGCCTGCCCCCCGGCAGGGTCCGGGCATCCATTGCAGGTGTACATCACTCGCCTGTGCCCCGGTGGGGTGCACAGAGCAGCGAGCAGATGGAGACGGAAGCGCCAGGCGCAGGTTTATCCTGACTGCCTTTAAACCCCGCTGCCAATTCCTGCGCTGCTGAAATGTCTTCCATGGCCTTGAAACAGAGCCAAGCTTTAAACCGAGTCCTTTTTCCACCCTTCACGCAGCCAATTAAGGCTGCTCCTTTAGGGACAGGCTTGGCAGAGCTCTGCGTTGGGTTGCAAGAGGCTGAGCCACCCACCCTCCCACAGCCCCCGATCCCCAGAGCACCCCCCAACCTGCAGCTGAGCCGCATCAGCTGCAAGTTTCCTGTGCTGGGTGAAAGGCTCCAAATTTGGGATGATGTGATAATCGAGTGCAGCCCACTCGAGACCTGGGGAGAGATTTCCAGGAGTTTGTCCTGCAGATGCCCAAGGTTGGAGAAGAAATATCTGACCCTGGGGAGTCAGGGGGGACTTTAACTGATTTCCGAACTAAACCAACTTAATGCAATTTCACCCCGTCTCTCCCTGGGCTTCCTGTCCTTTCAGCTCACAGAAACACTGGAACTGCAGCACAGGCAGGGGGGCAAAAGTTTAAAGATAATAATTTCCTCCAAATCTAAGCAAATAAACAGATGGGAGGACGGCCAGGGCCACTCTCCAGTGCGTGAGAGCGCAGAGCCCAAGCGGACCAGGGTGTTACGAAGCCCTTTATAAGACCCCAGAGAGTCTTGGGGGGAAGGACAGAACCCCCGAAAGTTGGTGCTGGGCTGTTGGGGACTCGCTGCTCCCTTTGCCCATGCATGGCTGCCGTGTGTTGTTCACAGGGCTGGAGGGCTGGGTGGCCACAGTGCCAGGCACCATGGACCTGCCACTACAATGGGCTGGAGGGGAGATCGTCACCGCGTGGGATGGGGAGGAGCCGGTGGATTTTCTTGCACCAGGTATTGTGTGTGCTGGGTCCCTGGGGTCCTGCTTTGCCGTGGGGACCCCTGGGTGGAACATCTCACCTTTAAGCTGGTGCACGAGGCACTGGGCTCCATCCCAGAGCTGAGCGTGTTTTGATAACACGAAGCAGTGGGGAGGATTTGGGTGGTGGGCTGGGACCCCAGGAGAGCAGGTTGGAGCTCTGGGAAGGTGACGGTGGCTTCTGGTGATGCTGGTGGGACCCTGCGCAGGGTCACATCCATGTTCTACAGACTTTGCTCCTCTCTTCCCTCCCAGAGAAGTTCCTGCAGAACCAGCGTCTCAGTTATGGGCAGCTCCTGTCCCTGCTGCTGGGAGCAGAGGGGAACGGGACGGGGACAGAGGACGGGGTGCCTCTGCTCTGGGTCCAGCTGGTGCTGGAGGGCGAGGGGATGGAGGTCACCATGTCCAGCAGTGAGAGCCAGCCCCAGCACAGGAAGCAGGCTGTCACCTTCAGGTACCATCACGTGCTTTGGGGAGCCTCGGCTGGGTTTGGGACACAGTGTGGCTGACCTTACCTGGGCTGCCCCGTGCTGGGGGGTTCAACCCTTCTCCCTGCCCCCCTCGGGGGTTTAACTGTGCCCCCATCGCTGTGCCTGGGTCCCAGCTGTGGAGCTGAGCTGTCCCACAGCGTGTGGCTGTCAGGCTGGCCCTGTCCTTCCTCCCACGCTCCTTCTCCAACAGGCTGCACGAGGCAGAGGAGGGTGCGGAACCTTCGCTTTCAGCCTTCAGCTTCCAGCGCCTGCTCTCCAACCTGACAGCCCTCCGCCTCCGCATCCGCCGCGGCCCCGTGAGAGGTGGGTGGTTCACAGTGTCCCCACGGGCACCAAGCTGGGATGGGGCTGGGGACATCGGAAGGGCTCTCAGGGACAAGAGGCATTGAGGGGGAGTGTTTGGGCAGGGGCTGGCTCCTCTCTGCAAACCCCTCTGGGCTTTCCAGGAGGTATTTTTGGAACAGATTGCCCAGAGAGGTGGTGGATGCCCCATCCCTGGAGACATCCCAGGCCAGGTTGGATGGGGCTCTGAGCAACCTGGTCTGAGTGAAGATGTCCCTGCTCATGGCAGGGGGGTGGAGTGGATGAGCTTTGAAGGTCCATTCCAACCCAAACTATGCCATGATTCTCTGATTTTGGGGTCTCCTATGGCTGCCCAGAGCATTCCCAGGCAGGATGAAGAGCACAGGGCCAGGGCACATGCCATCCCATACCCACACCACTCTCCCCATCTCAGGCAGGTTGTCCCTGAGCCGGGTCCAGCTCGTGTCCGCTCGCCCCGGGCCGGGGGAGCGGGCGGGCTGGGTGGAGGAGTGTACGTGTCCCCCAGGCTACACCGGCCAGTTCTGCCAGTCCTGCGCCCCCGGCTTCACACGAGACGTCCCCTTCGGCAGCCCCTTTGTCACCTGCGTGCCCTGTGCCTGCAACCAGCACGGGGACTGCCACCCCCTCACAGGTGGGCACCTCTCTGCTTGTCCAGCCACTGCATGCGTGAGTGACAAATCTGTGTCATTGCTTGTTTGTGAGGGATGTTGGAAACCATCCGCGAGGCTGCGATACCCAAAGCTTGCAAGTTGAATTGCTTGGGTGGTTATAGGGGCCAGGTTTGTAACTGCAGAGACAATTAGCAAATTGCAATAATGCTGGTAAATAAGAGGAGCATCTTGCATGGTACTTCATGACCTTAAAGGAGGAGGAAGGAAGGGTGCTGCTCCTCAGAGGAGCGGGGAGGCAGGGGTCAGGGCAGGTGAGAGCAGAGGGTTTTGCATGGCCAGGTGTCACAGGGCATCTCTGCCCAGGAGTGGAGCAGCACTGGTCCCTGCAAACTGGGATGAACCTGAGCAGAGAAACAAGCAAAAGAGCAGGAAAATACAGCAGTGCTGGGCTTGTGGGAAGGCACCGGAGGAGCCAGCCCTCGTGCTGCCAGCCCAAGTCCTGCTGCGCCTCCAGACCCAGCTCAGAGGTGCAGGATTGCAGCAGGGACTGTGGCTTGAAGGGAGGAAAAAGAAAAAGCAAAGTCTTCAGGGCAGCGTGGCCATGTCAGGGGTGGTTTGTGGGGTGTTGGTGCTCCCCTCTCTTGCCAGGCAAAGTGTCTGGATGGCTTTGGTCGAGGAAGAGAGGCAGGATTGCAGAAACTCTGCAAACTCACCCTCATCCCATGGATTCTGGGCTGGTGCCACCAACTCCACGATCCCCGGGACGGAGCCAGGTGTTTGATGTCCCAACCCCGGGTGGTGCCAGCCCGAGCCAGCCCACACGCTTCCTTTCATTTATTTTTCCACTCCTTCCTGCCACCTGCTTTCCCTTTCTTTTCCATCATCCGGAAAATGGAAAAATACCCATTCCCTCCTGCACAACCCCACAAATAATTGAGAAGAATCCTTCCTCTGGCTCATTCTCTCTCTCTCTCTCCAGTCAAACACAGCATCCGCCTGGAGGTGGGGGGCTCCTTGAGCATCCTTCCTCCTCCTCATCCTCCCAGCTGATTTTGGAAGGCCGTGACTCACCGGCTCGGCTCGCAAGGAGACGCTCGGTCCCTGCTGGGTGCCGGCAAGCTGCTTGTGTTTTCTGTGACAGGCTGGAAATGATGCTTCTCCTCGCCGAGAAATGTGTTGTCGATTATTGCAGGCGCCAACAGGCTCTGTGCACAGCGCGGGGGAGCGTGAGGCTGGCGCTGGGGCCCCCGTGTCCTCTCCAAAGCTTCCTCCTGTCAGCAAAGATGGGACAAGGAAGGAAAACATTACAAATCTTGGTCGGGGACATGCAATCCCAGTGTGAACCTTTAGCTGGAGCTCTGCATCCCTCTCAGCACCCACAGTGTGCCACACTCGGCCCTTGGCTCTCCATCCCCGCTGTGGTCCCCGCTGCTATTTGGGGCTGGGGGTTTGCAGCCCCTCAGCTCTGTTTTCCTCCCCGCAGGGCACTGCCGGTGCTCCCACAATACTGAAGGTCCCTCCTGCGAGCGCTGCAGCCCCGGGTTTTATGGCAACCCCTTCATCGGGCGCTTTGACGACTGCAAACCGTGCCCCTGCCCCGGCCGCTCACCCTGCACCCAGGTGCCGGGCAGTGGGGAGGTGGTTTGCACCCACTGCCCTCCCGGGCAGAGAGGTGAGGCTGGGGGTGGGTGGTGGGGAAGCCGCGGGCAGCACTGCCACAGCCAGACCCTCCCCACCTTTTTGCCTTCTCCAGGAAAACGCTGCGAGCTCTGTGACGATGGGTTTTTCGGGGACCCCCTTGGGCAGAGGGGCCCCGTGCGACCCTGTGTCCCCTGCCAGTGTCACGGGAACGTGGATCCCAACGCCGTGGGGAACTGTGACCCCGTGTCCGGCCGGTGCCTGCGCTGCCTGTACAACACCACGGGCGAGCACTGCGAGAGGTGTCGGACAGGCTTCTACGGGGACGCGCTGGCTCCCAGTCCTGCTGGGAAGTGTGCACGTACGTACAGCCCCAGGGGCTCGTCCTGCTCCTCTGGGTCCCACCGCAGCCAAAATCCTCCCAGCAGTGCAGGCGGGGCATGGACGGGGGATGCCCAGCAGGTTTAGGGGCTGATGGATGGTTTGTGTTGTCCCCAAATGCTCAGGAATGGCTTTTGCCCCCTCCCTCTGCTGCCATCCTTCCCTGGATATATCCCAATCTGCCAGGGCTCAGCCTCTCAGAGCCCTGTTTGATGTGGGGCACACAGCTCTCCACATTTTGGGGGCACCCCATTCCCACAGTCCCACCTCCCAGCCCTGTGCTGGGATGTCAGCAGCGCAGGCTGTTTCAAAAAGACAGACCCCATTTCAAAGCAGTATATTTCACAATGGCAACATGCTACAATTACACAAAAATTTACCAACAGTTTAATGAGTTACCACGTTTTAGTAACCTTTTTATAAATGCTCTGTGTTCCCTCCACCTGCTGTATGGACAACATCGAGATGATAGACTGAATTCACCCCAAACAGCCTTTTGAAACACCCTGTATTTTGTCTCCTGTAGCTTGTGATTGCAACCCCGACGGTTCGGTCCCGGAGCCGGAGGGATGTGATCCCAGCACGGGGCAGTGCCACTGCCTCCCGCACGTGACGGGCAGGACCTGTGGGCTCTGCCAGCCCGGCTACCACGGCCTGCAGCCCACCGTGGGGTGCCAGAGGTACGTGGGGGACTGCGAGGGGACAGCGGTGGCTCTGTGACCCCGGCTCTGGTCTCTGCATCCATCGCTCACTCATCACCCTCCACCTCTCGGTGCCAGCTGCCAGTGCCATCCCATGGGGTCGCGGGACAGCGGGTGCCACACAGTGACGGGACAGTGCTCCTGCCAGCCGGGCGTCACAGGGAAGCGATGCGACCGATGCCACCACGGCTTCTTTGGCTTCTCTGCCAGGGGATGCCGAGGTAATAGGGATTGGGACTGCACCTCGGACCTAAAGCGGGGCTGGCAGGTGTGATGTGACACCTTTCTGTCACCGTTGCAGCCTGCAACTGCTCCCCGCTGGGCTCCATCACCCCGCAGTGCCACGAGAACAGCACCTGCCTCTGCCGCCCTGGCTTCGTGGGCTACAAGTGCGACCAGTGCCAGGCCAACTTCTTCCTCGACCCGCCGAGCTCCCGCTGCCAGCAGTGTCCCACCTGCTATGGGCTGGTGAAGGACGAGGTACAGCCCGCGTCCTGCTGAGGTGGGCGCAGTGACCTGGCCCCCGTGCTGCCTCATTGTCCCCCTGCGTCCCTCCCATGTCACCCACAGGCTGACCAGCTGAAGGCCAGGCTGCAGGAGATGGAGGAACAGCTGCAAAAGCCAGGCTGTGACACCCGCCTGGGCCAGTCCCCTGTGCTGGGAGATGCGCCCCGGGGAGATGGGCTGCCCAGCGCCCACCTTCTGCACGGTATGGGGGACACCCCTTCCCACCACCATGTGGGGAGCCCCACGGCACCCCTCTGGGGACACCCTGCTCCCGCAGGGCGCTGTGACACGCTGGGTGGGTGCAAGGAGGTCCCGGATCAACGCTGGGCTCAGCAGGGGCGATGGGGTGACTGAGATGGAGAGGGTGGGGGGCGGCCATGCCGGTTTGTGTAGGACAGCACTGCAGGGATTCTTGCACCCATGACATTCTGAAGCAGCCGCTGATGGGCATTACTGGGGACCGAGCATCATGGGGTGTCCTTGGGGCGCTGCTCCCCTGGGTCCCTCCTGAACACCCATGAGGGACTGTCTTCCCCTTCCACTAGCAGGCATAAGGGGGGTGCTGGGGCACGGGGCAGCCCACAGGCAAGTGGGGACCCCCAAGCACCTCTGTGGGCAACAAGCAGCCCCTTGTGCTGCCTGCAGGTGCCCGGGTCACCCTCCTGGCACAGGTGGGTCGGCTGGCGCGGGCGCTGGGCACCATGCAGGGCCAGCTCAGCAATGCCAGCCAGGCCATAGGCTGCTCCGGCCACGGACCCCCCAAGACCTGCATCCTGCTGTCGGAGATCGGGGCCGCGCTGCGGTCGGCACAGCGGGAGATCCTGCATGCCGCGGACACCTTGGCTACCACGGTGCGGGCTCCTGCTGGCCCTGGGCTCCTGGGGGGCTGGTGGCCATCCTGAGGAGGATGTGCAGGACTGGTGGGGTGGGATGTGACCAGCACAGCGGGTGTGTGAGAAAGCCTGGGGTCCGTGTGGGTATAGCCCTCATTGCAGCTGAGTCACACAGCTACAGCATGTTTCAAAAAGATAGACCCAAAGCAGTATTATTAATGTTGAGTAACTGGATCCACCTTTTTGAAATACCCTATATTTCCCTTGATCTCTCCTGTTCGCAAACCTCCTCCAGCACTTCGGGAGGTTCTCACTGGTGTTGGGCTAGTGGGGTCCAGGGGTCCCTGCTCCCCGCTGGGATCTCACTGCCACTGTTTGTGTTTCAAGGAGATTCCCCCAGAAATCCCTCAGCAGCCCACGAACTGGAGCCACCAGGCGCTGGAGGCACGAGAGCTGGCCCAGAGGTACAGCTGCAAGTCCCTTCCTTTCCCTTCCTTTCCCTGGCAGTGATGGATGGAGACGCAGAAGCCCCAAGTCTGGGCTCTGCAGTCCCCACTGCTGAGGCTCCACCTGAGCCTGACCCTGCCTAGTCCCATCACGCACAGGCGGAGGAGCCTCCTGCCCGGCTGGGGCTGTGGGACGGCTGCTCCTTTCCCAGGAGGCCAACCTTAATATCATCTCTCTGGGTGCCCTTGTCCCTGCAGCCACGAGGACGCGGTGGCGCGGGTGGAGGCGGAGGTTGAGAGAGCGCTGCGAGCCTCCAACGCCAGCTCCCAGCTCCTGCGGAGCTTGCTGGAAGGGAACGCGACGTGGGAGACGCAGCAGGAGCTGGAGGCTGGGTGAGGGGCTGGCAGAAATGGGGGGCTGGCAGCAAGGGGGGGCTGGCAGAAATGGGGGGCTGGCAGAGCACCACAGCCCCTTTGCCTCTGGCCAGGTCCCTGTTACAGGACTTGGTCATGGTGGTTCGACACCAGGCCGGCAGGGACATGACTGAGTCCTGTCAAACTCATTGTACCACAGCGTTGCAAAGCAGAGGGACAGGGTGCTGCGTGCTGGGGGTGTTTCATGCCCGATGTTTCCCCCTACATCCATGTCCAAGGACCAGTTCCTAAGCCATCACCTCCAGCCTTCAAGGGTCCGGATGGCCCTGTGTGACCATGGCATCCTGTCCATGTAGGTATGAGGAGATCCAGCGGGCACGGGAGGAGCTGGGTGCTGGTGTGGTGGAGGTGGCAGCGGAGGCCAGGAGAGCGCTGGCAGCCGTGCAGCAGGCAAACGCAGACATGGCTGAGAAGCTTCTGCAGGTGGCTGCACTGGGGCAGGTGAGCAGCACCCAGACTCCTCTTTGCATCCCTACCCCCTGCTTCACCCGCTGGGCAGCACTGCCTCCTGTGGTGGGCGATGCTCTGATGGAGCCTTTGGCATCCCCGATCCGCAGCAGACGCTGCCGGCGCAGGCTGCAGCCCTGGCACAGGAGCTGGCGGCGCTGGAGCAGGCAGCGGAGGCGCAGGAGCCGTCGGCTCGGCAGGCTGTCGAGGCATCCCGTGCTCTGGCAGCTGGATTGCGCAAGCAGCTGCGCAGGACTCGCGGCTTCGAGCAGGTAATTGCCGCTCACTTGTGTGGGGTGTTCCTGCAAAATAAGTGGTGGGGAGACCCTTTGTTCCAGCCAGAGCTGCGGGCATGCTGGGTGCATCCCTCTCCTGCCTCCCACCCAGGGCACAGGGGGTGGGTGAGCCCCATCCCTGCTGCTGCAGTGACCAGAGGCAGCCAGGGAGTTTTGGCAGAGATCTCCCCTTAGGATCCCGGATCTCCCAAGGAGCTCACCTGCCGAGCGGGAGCAGACTGGGAGCCACATTCCCCAGCTGGGGGCCTCCTTCCCAGCCTCACTCCTGCTTTTCTCTCCCCAGCTGCGGGACCGGGCTGGCTCTGCCCACAGCACGGCCACCTCGGCTGTCTCACGTGGAAAAGCCGTGCTCTCCGACACGGAGACCCTCCTGGCCAGCTTGGAAGGTAAACGCCACCAGCCACGGCATCTCCAGCCACAGCTCGGCTCTCAACACTCTGGCTCTGGACGTCATGGGGAGAACGAGCCAGCTGGGTGACAGCCAGGTTGTCTCTGCAGGCATGAAGAAGGTGCTGGGACACAGGAAGGGCCAGGCTGCCCTGAGCAGGAGGATGACGCTTGTGCAGGACAGGGTGATGGTGGAGGCCCAGAGGAAGATTAAACAGGCAGAGAAGATGCTGGGAAACTCCTTGTCCATCTCCACCACAGCCCGGAGGAAGGCTGGGGAGGCTGAGCAAGTCTCTGGGGAGAATGCAAAGGTCCAAGCGGAAGGATGTGGGGTGCAGGGAACCCATGCCGGCTGCGTGTCCCCAGGTGACTGTCCCCATCTCTGTCCCTTTGCAGAGGGCACAGGCTGTGCTGCAGGAGGGCAAGCAGACCCGCAAGCACGCCAGCCAGCTCGCCACGCGAGCCAACGACACCCAG
The DNA here is from genome assembly GCA_013399365.1 of Pampusana beccarii. NCBI lineage: Eukaryota > Metazoa > Chordata > Aves > Columbiformes > Columbidae > Pampusana > Pampusana beccarii. The sequence continues at coordinate 3,968,575 of VWYH01003732.1, read as the reverse complement.
CGGGAGCTCACGCTGCAGGAGGCTGTGGCTGAGAAACTCAGGGCGGACCTGGAGGAGACACAACAGGTGAGCTGGGTCCCCTTGGGCAGCTCATGTCCTCTGGAGCCTGGAAGGGGATTTACCCACAGCCCAAAGCATAGGGAGCAACGTGGCTTTTGGGCTCTGGTGTGTGGGGAATGCTTTGGGGACATTCCTGGGATCCTCTCCCTTCCCTCATCCAACCAAGGGTCAATGATGTCTCTGATCTGGGTGTCTGTCTGTGCTCAAAGGTGGGGACAGAGGTGAGTGAGATGGCAAAAAGTCTCCAGGAAGCCCGGAGCTCACTCATCTCAGACATTGAGACCCTGAACAACCTGCTGAGCAGCCTAGGTGAGACTGGGGGGGAAATGGGGTGTGGAACCCAGGCTGGAGCAGGGTGCAGGGACCTGGGGAGGGGCCAGGCTGTTCAGGTCCAGGGCTCCCCTGCTCACTGGTGCTGGGTCTCCTGTTAGCTCACCATCCAGGCTGAGCTGGATGCCCTTTGGCCAAGATCGCTCAGGGTTTTAGCAAAGCTTCTTGAGGGCTCATGTCTTGAGGAAAGCCCTGTGCAGGATAAACTGGGGCTTGCTGAATGTGTGGGCTCACACCTGGTGCGGGGACACTGATCTCCCTTGGCATCTCCAAGAGAAGCAGGGCTGGGTCAAGGGCTCAGTCCCTTTGGAGCCAAGGAGGTGATGGGCTGGGTTCACTCCCTGCTGCTGGTTGGTTTTGCACCAGCTCTTTCTGTTGATCATCTGGGTACATTTCTGAGCACTCCAGGACTCCTGTGTTTGAGAAATTTTGCAAAGGGGTAGAAATCGTCACCCATCTGTAAGAGAGAGACCTGCCCAGGCCTTACCTGGAGCCTCAGAGCTATTTGCTTATCTGTAATCGCTGGGAAGCTGCAATGCGTCCATGCCCCACTGCACCCACTCCCTCCAGTTTTCCTGGTGCCGAGGGTCAGAGCCCCTGGAGCATGTCCGGAGCCTCTCCTCTCTCTGACCCGTCCTCTCCCCTTGCCCAGGCAACTTGGAGCAAGCGGCGCAGGTGGAGCCAGCGCTGAGCGCCGGGCGGCTGGAGCTGGAGCGGCTGTGGCTGCGCCTGGCGGCACCGGGCAGGCTGGCCGGCCAGCTCAGCCTGCTGCAGCGCGAGGCGGAACGGCAGCGGGAGAAGATCGAGGCGTTCGAGAGCGACTTGGCTGAGATCCGGGCTGACAAGCAGAACCTGGAGGACATTTTGCGGAACCTCCCCGAGGGCTGCTCGAAGTGGCAGTGACAGGTTCCTGGTCACCGCCCCATCACCTCTGTGCCCCCCTGCGCAGGGAATGGCAGAGCAAAGGACACCCTGCGGTCACCAGCATCGATCCCTCCCGCTGCTCGTCACGCTGCCCACCACACAAGATTGCACCCCAGGTCTTTATCTGCGCCAGGTCAGGCTCAGCACCCTGAGCTCTGCAGCATGGTTTCAGCCACCAGCTCTGTCCTCAGGGCACGGGGACAACCATCTACCAGGGGCCACCGACGTGTCTGTGCAGGAGACGGAGTGCTCACAGGGTTGGTCTCTCACTGTGGAGGGAAAAAAGAGCTGTCACAGCTCTCCGTACCAGACACCTCTCTCCATCCCTCCTTCCCCACCGCAGCACGGTGCACCAGGAAGGGACAACTTATCAAGTACGGAAGGTACCAAAGCTGTAACACCTGGGAGTCCCTCCTGCCCCAGGAGGAGATGAGAGAGGCTGTTGCTGGACCCTTAACCAGTTCCTGGCAGGCAGGTGGGGCATCCTCTGCCTGCTTGCAGGGTAAGAACAGCTTTGCTCCTCCTATTCCCCTGCTCCAAGGTCACACAAAGTTGGGCAGAAATGCAGCTCTGGTCTTCGTGTCCTGTCCCAGCTCTGCTTGGCTCACTGGATGTCACCAGGTCTGGCTATAAACCAGCCCAACTGCCGGTGGTACCAGGGGCTGGGTGGAATGCGAATGCACCAGGCAGGGTGGTGGGAGAGCTGACACTTGCAGCTGCATCACCCCACAGCCCCCATCACCACCCACACATCCTCCCCACACAGAACAGCTGGACACAGCCAGCTCCTGCCAGTGTCACTCCCGCGGGGCGGCAGAGGTCGGCGGCTATATCGCCTTTAAAGGAAAGGCATGTGCGTTCCCCCCTGCTCCCTGGGCTGGGCTGTGGGGCCATGCAGGCAGCAGAACCAGGTCCTTGTTCAGCCACACTGGCTGTGCCGTGACTCCAGGTAGCAGTGAAATCACTCCCATAAGACCAGAAAGGAGTCCCCAGGCTGGAGTCCGGTTCACTTTTCAACCTGTTTTACCTGTATTCTTCTGCTCACAGTGCTGGAAATCAGATTTGATAAAGCCTTGTGTAACGTTCTATGTAAAACTTCTGCCATAGACATTGGAACCCCCCAGCGTCATGTCCAGTGGGTTCAGTGGTCTGGAAGTGACACAGGATTTTCCTATCACAAACAAACCATCTCCCTCCTAATTCTGCACAAAATCTGCCCAAGCAGTGGGGTGCCAGAGCTGTAGTGCTGCAGGAGTGTAATGGCAGGGTGTCCCCTCTCGCTACCCAAGAACAGCTCTGCAAAAGCAAAAACCATGCGAGAGCACAGCGTGCTGTAGCTTGGCCGAGAGGCAGGGAGCCACAGCCACTTACCATCTTCCTGGCTAGACAATTCTACAGCTCTAATCAACACATCAATCTGCTGCTCTTACAGAAATGTCAAGCCTCTGCCTTGTGCCTGCTGCTGAAAATGCAGTTCCTCCTCCCTCCTGCTCTCCCTGGAACTCTGTTCTTTTAGCTGGTGACACCTGTCTAGAGCTGTATCCATTAAAAATTCTTAATATAATACATAGCCACCCATCCGCCTGCGCACACGGCAGCAGGAGGGGCACACGCTGTACCTGCACTCGCTGCTTTCTCAAAGAGCAAGCAGCTGCACCCAGGGTTGAAATGCAGCTGGCTCTGGGGTGGTGTGGGGCAATTCTACTAAAAAAACCTCACCTTAGTACAGGTCTTTAGAAAAAGAAGGTGTCTAGGGGGAATGAGGGAGCTGAGTGCCATGACCCACATTAGATCCTGGCCAGGACACGCATCAGCTCTGGTCGTGTCTGTCCTGCGGTGGATGCCTTGTCCTGCTGCTCGTGCTCCAGCGCTCACCCAGCACCGCCTCGCAAGCGGTTGTGCTTTATCACACCCAGGAGCTGCTCCCAAACAGCAGCTTGCAAACCTGCCACCGGAATCGGCGCTCGGTGCCCGAGGGGGGTGCACCTGCGCCGGGGTGGCTCCGGAGGGGATGCGGGGGGTGTTCTGGGGGCAGCAGCCGCTGTGCACGGCGCCGGAGGGAGCCTGTCCCTTCCCTTCCCATCCCGCCGGGGGCTCGGCCGCTGCTCCCCCCGCCTCGCTCCGGACCCCGCAGTTCTCCAGTAAGACCCGACCGGGCGGCCGCACCCCGCGGGTACCCGGTTTACATCCCCGGGAGGAGCAGCCCGGGGCGGGGCGGGGCGGGGGCCGTCAGCCGCCGGTTCTCGGCAGGGAAGGGGTTAACGGGGGGGGCGGAGGTCCCGCACCACCCGCCACGCCCCGCCACGCCCCGCCCGGTCCTGCCCACCCCTATTTAAAGGGGCGGCGGGCGCGGGGCGGCAGCGGGAGATGGCGGTTCCGCGCCGGCCGAGCGGCGGGGGGCTGCGGCGGGCCCCGCAGGACGGGCGGCTGGAGGAGATCAACAAGGTGGGGCCGGGATCACCCCCCCGACCAGAGCCGAGCCGGGGCAGCCCCGCGGGGACCGGGCGGAGGGCTCCGAGGGGCGGGATGGAGATGGGGGCGACCGCGCCGGGGCTGAGCCGGTGCCCGGCGGGATGGGAGTTGTGGCGGTGCTGGGTGGGGGAGAGCAGGGAGAAGGCAGGGGGAGTTGCCCCCTCCTCAGCCTGTGCCCCCCGGGAGGGAAATCCGGCTGGAGGAGGCGGTGGCTCTGCGGGGGTTTGCTCTCCAGCCCCTCCGCCCGGGGTGTTGCCCTCGCAGGCGGCTCTTCCCCCTCCTGCGACCCCTGCCCGGGCAGGTCCGGGGGCCGTAGGTGCTCAGGGTCCCGCTGCCACGGGGGAACGTGCTCCAGCAAGAACAGGAGTTATTGTTCGTCCCTCCACTGTATTGAGCACTTCAGTCTCCTCCTAGGAGTGAGGAGCGTCTGCTGCTCGGAAGAGCTGACTCAAGCCTTTCTAGTTTTTGATTGCTGTGGGTGAGTGGGGAGCCCAGGATGGTTGGGTGTCCCACAAGCCTTGGGCAGGGGGAACGGCAGCTCCTGGATTAGTACAAAGTACGCTGGGCTGCGTGCCCTTCATGCCGGGGTCAGGCAAGGTCCTTTCCTGGAGCTTTGGGCTTGCCCTGTCCCTTGCTTGGCATGGCCTGTGGGGGCAGCTCCATTGGCATCCCTCCCAGCCGAGAGCTGTTCTGAAGGTGAAAAGAGGTTTTCAACCTTGAAGCCATAAAGATGGGATTTCTAGGGTCATTTCCAGGTGGGCTTGGCGGTCACTTGTTGATATAGCCAGTGGCCCTTTGGTGTTACAGCTGGAGAAATCAAAGAGCTGTGTGGGATGACAGCCTGGAGGACATGGTGGGCTTGCCTTGCCCTCACATTAACTGGGCCACAAAAAGTGCCAATATGTTCCTTCAGGCAGGGCTGAGATGGTGGAGGTGGAGTTTATGTAGGTCACCATGAAGGGAATTAAATTATTAGAAACCAGGAGGTGCCGCAGTAGAATAAGAGCAATTGGCTAAAAAGGAGCCTCTGAAACATGTCATGGGCAGGCAGCACGACCTGTGCCAAGGAGGCACGTCGGTGGGTCTCAACATGTCCCACATGGCAAAGGTGGAGCTGACCCTCGAGCTGTGGAGGAACCAAGTGTGTTGTACATATTGCTGCAGTTTCTGCTGCTGCAGAGCTGTCCCCAGCATCACTTGGGCACAGGGTGGATATGTGATCCTTCAGCTGGCAGGAGCTGTAGGAGTGAGCCTGGGAAGCTGCTGCTGCTGTGCCCTAGGGCTGGGGGTTCTTCTTCCTCCCATGCTCCTTCCCCTAAGCAGCCATCACTTCTGGCAGACTTTTTCTCTGGCTGAGGCCTGGGTCACAAAAATGAAACAAGCTATGTAACCTCCCACTGGCAGAGGTGAGAGCTGCTTGTTCGTGTCCTTGCTGCCCTGTGTGTTGGCTCAGTGCTAGGAGAGGGGATTTGAGCAGCTAGAAATCAAGCTGTGGATAGCACGGGTAGCAGCTGCCCATGGATCCGGAGCAGCCGTTGCGCTGCAGTGGTTCTGGGCAGCAAATCCCTGTCACTGTTCTTTGCTCGCTCTGCCAGCTCTGCACGGCAGCACTGGGGGAGTTTGCAGCACGTATGCAGTGAAGCAACTCACACCTCCCTCTGACACAGAGCTGACAGGTAAACCTGGGCTGGCACTGTGGCTAGAGCCAGGGTGGGGGTTTCCCAAGCCCTGGAGAGCCCCAGGCGTAAAGTGCTCCTAATAAAACCTATCATCAGGCCAAATTCCTGTCAGGCTTAGTTTCATTGTCTCATCCTAACGCTTTGTTCCCTCCCAGCCCTGTTTTCCTGGCTGGTTTCTACCCCAGAGGTCTCACTGGTAAAGGGTCTTTGGCAGGTGGCGTCCTAAATGCACATGTGCTGCTGAAGGACTAGTATTGAATTCTGTCTTTTCCAGCCTGAAACACTCCTCTGGGATCCCCTCTTGGCCGTTCCCTTCTTCTTGGGAAATGGCAATCACATTGTTCAGCCTCGTGCATCAAGGTGGCAAGTCTAATCCAGCACAGATTAGTTTCAACCTAGTTTTACCCTCTAATGCGCTGGGCCGCGGGGATAGAATTCAGCCTGCCAGAGAGCAGGTACCTGCTTTTGCATCCAGGGTAGGCACGAGCATCCCTCAGCCCCTTCCCAGCCCCAGCATGTGGGGAGGATGGCATCAAGCACTTAAACAGCCCAGTGAGAGCTTGTCCTCCTGGTTGGAGATGCCTTTTTGGAGAGGGAAGAAGGATCTGGCTTTGCTCAGGTGGTCTTGCAGGTAGCTGAGATTTGTGTGACTGAATTCATTGGCTTAGAAAAGTCTCTCTGCCCCAGAAAGGCTGTTCAGGGCAGGAGTGGGGGAGAGGCTGGGGCTTATTAAGCAGTTCTTATTAATAGAACATGCCTCTTAAAATGGAAGATTTAGCAAAGGGCTTGAGGAGGAACTTCAGCCACTTGGCTGAGTCTGAGTCACTGGCCCTGGGGACTGAATTCCTGTGTGCTATTGTGAGTGTTTGCCTTATCTCGCAGTCGTAGCCCAGCTTGCATACAATGAAGAGGGTGGAATGCCTTTGAAATATGCTGCCCTGTTGCTTCCTTTGGTCTGGAGCAGAGCTGTGACACTGGTGGGCTGCCCAGTTCCCCTCCAGTTGAAATGCAAGAGGACTGGGTGCCAGGTGTGTGCACAGTGTCACCCATCCTGCTCTTGTACCGTGCTGCCAGGGGTTCTTGGACCCCTGGGCATGTGTCCCTCAGCCATCCTATGCAGATGTAGTATTCTATTCCCTTCAGTCTTCACCATTTCTGTGCTGTTTCTTGTTCCCAAAGCAATACTGCACTCTGCTCTCACATCCCCTGTTCTGCTGGTAGGTGCAAACTCTCTGCTACTCCTGCAGGAATGAAGCTGTGACCTGGTGGCCAGGAGATGCCCTGGCCCTGTTTTTGTTCTCAGGGATGTTTGGCAAGTTCCTTCTGCAGGGGCTGTGCAGTGGCGCTGGCAGTAGGTAACATGACTCTCTGGTGACTTCTGCTGTTGGCTGAGCCCAGGTCTCAAAGCTGAATTGGGCCCTTTGTGTTGGGCTGGCAAGTGATACCCCTGGGTAGAAATAACTGAGATAAATGGAGTTGGTAAAGGAGACTGAAAGAAGGAACTGGGAACACTGCTTTTCACCACAGTTCTCAATTTGAGTTGGTGTCCATGGTGATAAGGGAAGTCTGTGTCACGCTGGTTTAGGGAACATGGTCTCTGGTGTCCCATCTGGAGTCTGTGAGATGGGAGGAGGGGATGGCAGTCACTTCTGTCCTAGCTGCCTTCCTACAGAACCATAGTGTAGCTGCACATAAAGGACTTGCCAAAGCGGTGGTTACCTGGCAGCGAAGGCTGAGGCATTTGCACATTTGGGTTCCTGATGGCTCTGGGGACCTTCTGCAGTCCTGATGCCCCAGTGTGTGCAGATGGGGCTTCTTTTGGGTGAGGGGGGGCTGTCTCATTTATCACAAATTATGCTGCCCCAGTACTACCAGTGCCAGAGACCCTAGTATCCTGGGGACCCACTCCTGCCTTCCTTGTGAGGAAGAGATGCACAGAGTCGGGAACAGCCTCAGCCCTGCATCCACTCTAACCCCTGGAGGGGTTTGCTCCAGGACAGGCAGTGCACAGACTGTGCAGATGTTAATGATTTCTGCGCTGAAGAATGCGGTGCTGTTGCTGAACACAGACCGAGCCGTGACGCTGTGCTGGGCTCGCTGGAGCTGGGCGGTGTGGGAGGGCAGAGACCGGAGCAGGGCCCGGCTGCTCGCAGCTGCGGGGGGAGCTGCTGTCAGAGCACAGCTGGCTGTGCGAGTCCCGCGCTGTTCGCTCCGGTACCTGGAGGTTTTTGAGGTGCGAGTCCCGCTCTGTTCGCTCCGGTACCTGGAGGTTTTTGAGGTGCGAGTCCCGCTCTGTTCGCTCCGGTACCTGGAGGTTTTTGAGGTGGGGCCAGGGACAAGTGACCAGAACTGACACACGATTTTCCTCTCCAGCCTGAGCAGGGCAGGGGCAGAAATGAATAGGCAGTTTGAGAGTGGGTGCCTGTTCCTTTCCCCAGAATACCTGTCCTCTCGTGGGTGCATGGTGTTCTGCAGACTTTGACTGTTCTGTTTGCTAGCCCTCAAAGTTATCCAGGAGTTTGGAAACTCTGAGATCAGAGTGCTTTTTGCAAGCAACAGGAGCCCTTGCTGGGAATAGGTGCCTGATCCATGTGCTGTGTGTGCTGAAGCAGAGATACGGGGAGCTGAAACCTTGGGTGCAAGAAAAGGGGGTTTCATGCAGTTATTCCAAAGGCACCTGGGGGCCAGTCCTCCCTCAAGCTGTTGGTGGGAAATCCGAGACCAGATGCATTCCCCTTGCACTGCAATGTTAATGACAAGGTGTGGAGGGATTAAACCCATTTTTCAAGCCTCCTGCCGCTGTTGCTCAGATGTGACTCTCTGGGAATTGTGTAGATCTTCTGGGTAATGCTGCATTCATACATGCCCTCCAGAGTGTTTTCCTTTAACTTTTCTTTCTGTTTTAGGAATTTCTCTGTGACCCAAAGTTCAGTGATGAAGAAGATCTGGAGGAGAAGTTGGCAGTGTTCAAAGGTGAGAACCAGCGGGTTTCTGTGTCCTTTCAGCCTGTTTGCTCTGAACAGGTTATTTTCCTCAGCACTTGGATTGTACCAGCCTGAGCTTCTCTGCCAAATACAAGTGACTGAACTGGGAGGGAGGGAGGGATGGATGGATGGATGGATGGATGGATGCCTCCCCGTTGCTTGTGGGACTTAGTGAAACTCCCTGGAGAGGTGTCTTTCCCACATGAATCTTTGTGCTTGGTGAGGCAGGGACATGTCACCCTGCAGCCATCCTGCCTGGCAGCTGTTGGTACTGCAAAACCTGCTGCGTGGACAAAACCCCAGGAGGATGGTTTCTGTCGAGATACCCAGACAAGCTAGCTGGTGTAATGCACGATGCAGTAGCTGGACTAATTTTTTTCAGTGAGCAGGAGGACCTCTTCCCACAAAGCAGAAGTCTCAGCTGCTTCCTGGAGGAGCTGGGGGCCTTTCTCACCTGAAAACTTTCTTTGGTTTGATCTGATCCTTTCTGAGCCCCTTGATACCAGAAACAACAGCAGTAGCATGTCTGTAGTCCTGGCCAAAGCCTAAGGAGGGTGGGTTGGCAGATTTGGGGCTTAAGTTTGGGTTGTTTGCTGGGATGGGGGGTAGAGAAAGAGCTTAAAAGCCTGGAGTCCTCTGGAGCTTGTCCCCAAAGTGGTTACAGGACAAGATTTGGCAGGGCTGTTCCGGGTGCCTCCACCTTCATTCCAAGCAGTGGCTGAAGGCAGTTGAGAAAACATGCCTTCTGCGTCATGCTGCCCTCGAGGTTTGTCCTCAGCCTGGCTCTAACCAAATACAGCCTGACCTTGCTTTCATTTCAGGCGTTGTCCGCTCTTTCCCTTTGAATTTTGCTTTGCAATCCAGCATGGCTGGGGTTTTGTGATCCCTTACCCTGCTGGGCACAGAGGAGCCTCCTGTGCTCCCTGTCCTTTTTCTGTTGCCTTTTGTATGGCTCTGGCTTTTGGCTGCAGCCTCACATTATTTTTTCCCATCACAATTGGGGCTCTTCAAACATTGCAACTGTAGGTCACAGGCTCAGAATTCCCTGTAACGAGAGCCTTTGGCATCTCCTCGTGAGTTTGCCTCCGTGGCCTGTCCCGCTCTCCAACGCTTTCTCCAACAATCGGCTCATTGTGTGATGATGACGGGGGAGCGTTTCTTCTCTGTTGTCCTTCCCGCTGCCCTCCCCGGCCGGGGAGCCCCTGTGCAGTGTTTGTGTAAATGCATTTGTGTGGGGAGGGATCGCATAGTTTTGCCCCACTGAATCCCCACAGCCGGGATGGGAGGGAAAGATGAATGTGCGAGCTGAGGCGTAGAGCATGATGATGTAAAGCTGCCTCTGTTCTCGGTGCTTTTGACAAAGTGTCAGCTGAGAAGAAAAGAAAACATGTGCTGGGCAGGGACACAGCAGAGTGGGGATTGTGTCCCCGAACACATGCTGGGGTGCCTGACCCCCACCCAGGGAGGGAGCAGCTCCTTTGCACAAGGTCATTCCAGTGGGGCAGGGTGTGGGGAGAGACAGTTCCACATCAAGCATCGCTTTGGCCCCATAGCACATGTGAGAGCTCTGTTTTCATCCAGGATTGGTTGCTTAATGCTTGAAGGGAGATGTTTATTTCTGCCCGAAGCACAAACAGCTTTGTTCTGCACGTGGTATTGCTGTAGGTCTGTCCACGTGGTATTGCTGTAGGTCTGTCCACGTGGTATTGCTGTAGGTCTGTCCTGTTCAGCTCACAACAGCAGCAACCCACCAGGTGAGGACACGCAAAGCCACTCCTCTGTCCCATCAGTCCAGGTAACCTGGGACTTCCCTTCAGAAACACAGGTCCTGTGAAGGTTCTGATGTGTGATATATCCCCTCTTCCCTTTAGCTCCTTAAATGAAGCTGCCACTTCTCTGCTTGCTGGTGTCCCTGGAGCAGAGCAAAAGGGCTTTTTCCCTTTGGGGAAAGGGGCAGCCTGGGAGCTCTGACTCACTTTGAGTCCCCCGAGGCTGTTGTGGGGAGTGTGAGCTGCAGGGCAAGCGGAGATTTCTGCAGCTCAGCGTGGATGGATGGTGGCAGCAGGCATCTTGCTCTTCTTATTTAGCAGAACTGAGATGATGGGGGGCCCCCTGCGGTGCTAGGAGCTCTATGGCCTGTAAGACAGGCAAATCCTTGCCTGAAGAGCTTAAAGTCTAAATGGGGAACAGTTAGCTAGGGGGGTCAGGGGGGCAGGAAGCACCAGGTGTGCCACTCCAAAGGTCAGAAGCAGCACAGGAATGAAATCCTGATTTTTCTGAATCAAATCAGTGCTCTGTCTGTTATGGCATGCCAGCTTTCATCTTGCAAAGCTAACCACATCTTCTTGAGCTGGCTCTGCCTTTCTCTGGGGATGCTGGAATTGCCCGATTCAGCAATGTTTGACAGCAGGCCAGAAGAGGGAACAGCCTGCCCTGGCATAACTGTTCCCGGGCATGTTCTTGTTGTTGACCTCTTGATGTGGTCCTTGAGCATCTCTGGTGGCAGGTGCTGCTCTGGCAGCAGTAGAGTCTGTCCCTGGCTATTGCAGGCAACCACGCCATTTAATCCCCCTCCTAATCCGATCAAGCTTCATTTTGGGAGTGCTCAGTGTTTTGTTTTCCTTGCTACTCCTCCTGGGAGGCTGTTCCAGAGCTTTGTTTTTCTGGCTGGAAACCTCTTAACGTTATTCATGGCTAGCTGATACCTTGTTCTCATGCCAGTGTTTTCCTTCAGCTTAAATGAAAAGCAGCCACAATTAAAGAGCACTTAGCTCTAGAGCCTTGGAGTTGAGATAAGGGTGCTAAAACCAGGTCTTGTGATGGTGTTCCTCTTTGAACTGTATATCAATCTTACCCCTTCATCTTTTATTTCATTGCTCTAAGCAGGCAGTGCTCCAAAGCCCTGTGTACCCCCTGCTCCAGCATCCTGCTAACTTGCTTCTGTGTCTCTTCCAGAGAAGTACATGGAGTTTGACCTCAACAACCAAGGGGAGATTGGTGAGTGACTCAGGGGTGCTGGGCTGGAAGAGAACAGCCTGCTGAGGTGATATCTGCTGCTTCCCTCTGTACTGGTGTTGCTGAGGAGGAAAATCCGTGGGCTGCTCCTTTGTCCAGCCTTGTTCACTCTTGATTCCCAGCCAGGGGTTTCCTTGGCTCTCCAGCCCCTGCCTCTCAGCTTAGGCTTTCCTCACCTGCTTCAAGATCTAAGCTGTTTTTTGTTGTCTTCCTCAGTCTCTGCTTAGCTCCTTCATTTCTTTCTGCTCTAAATGACTTTTTTTTCTTCTACCTTTTACTCCACTGAGGCTGCCTTCTCCATCCTCAGCATTTCCAGAAGCTGCAGGGCTTGGGCAGTCCTGGGTTTTGCCTGGCTTGAGGCAGAAGCTGAATGAAACCATGAGCACTTCTAGTGCAGAGAAGCTCTTTGCTTTGCTGGGAGGGGAGCGGAGGGAAGCAGGGGGACTTGGGTGTGAGTCTGGCTCAGCTGAGCAGCCTTGGTTTGGGCCCAGAAAGCACCAATTACATAAAAATCCAGCCTTCTGCAGGCCTGGAACGCACACTGAAGTGTAATCACTTGCATGCTGTGCTGTTGCAGGAGGCTGCTGCCTCATTCCCCTCCTCCACCAGTTCCCCAGCTGGAGTAAAGCCTGCGGGGAGCTGGAGGAAGCCTGACTCAGGGCTGCGCTGCCTTTCCGGGAGGGAAGAGGCCACAGGTTGCAAAGCAATGGAAGGAAATGGCCTGTGGTGATGGGCAGGGGCACCTACTCCCCACAGCTTATTTGTCTCTGGCTTTAACCCCCGTGTTGCTTCTCTCCTCCCTACCCTTGTGATTCTTGGCACCATGCTCTGAGCTGGAGAGCAGTGTCACCCCGTGTCTCTGGAGCACTTGGAGACTTGTCCCTTCTCTGTGCGCATGGTGCTTTTTATTCTGAGCTGCACAAATGGGAAGGGATGCCCCGTACTGGGCTGTACTGGAAAGTCTCTCTTGGCTTCAGCAACAGCTTTAATGCTTTCAGCCCCTGACTCTGCAGGTGAGGTGGTCTGAAGTGGGAACTCATGCCTATGTCCCTTTGGGTCGGTCTGTGCTCCGTGTGGCTACTTCACGGCAGCACCGCCTGCCTTGCTCTTGCAGATTTGATGTCTGTTAAAAGGATGATGGAGAAGATGGGGGCTCCGAAGACCCACCTCGAACTGAAGAAGATGATTTCTGAGGTGACTGGAGGGGTTAGTGAGACCATCTCGTACCAGGACTTCGTCAACGTGATGCTTGGGAAACGCTCTGCTGTGCTGAAGCTGTGAGTGTCCCTGGGAGGGAGCCGGGGGACACGCAGACCTGAGCTGACATGTTGGGGAGCAGAAGCTGTTCTGCCTGGTGGAGGTGGAGCTGTGCGTGCTTGGTGTTTGCGGAGGGGAGACGAGGACCCTTGTGAAGGGGAATTTGCAAAGAGACACAAGAGGGTGTGTAACCCCCTGTCTGGGCTGAGCAGGGTGTGCTAGCGCAGCCTTCCTCCCACATGCTCTGCGCAGGGTGATTTCTTTGGTGCAATTCTTCCCCTTTCCTGAGGGCGTGCAGGCTCTCAGCACTGCAGGACTTCTTCCTTTCTCTTCCCTGTGGCTTTGGGGACATTGGTCTCCCCTGTGAATGGTGGCAGGGCTTGAGTGGCAACTGATGGTCCTGCCAACACCAGCAGTGCTGGCTCCTGTTTCCCACAGGGTGCTCCCTCCCTGCCTGATTTTGGAAGATGGGGCAGTAGATGGAGACAGGATGCATAATTGGAACAGCTGGCTTGTGCTAGGAGAGGTTTTCTGCAGTACAGGCTGCCAGCACCAGCCTCCCACGGCCCCTCTGCCCCCTCGCCAGGGCTCTGAAAGTCCTGCTCTAACAAACGGCTTCCCAACACTTGCTTGGCTCCATCCCCACCCCATTGAAGCCTGACTTTTCCTTTCACAGCCGCAGAGGCTGGCCCTGCTTTTGCGTCTGTAACCACCATGAATAGGAGCTGCCCCTCTCCGTCCCCCCTTTCCCCTTTTTGGAGGCAGCTTTAGCAGCACAGCCAGCTTTCAGGGCTGGTTGGGGGGAAGGATCCTGCACCCACCTCTCACATGGTCCCTCCAAGCTGGTACATATTTGGCGGTGAGTCTTATCTCTCCCCACTGAGTGCTGTGTGTCTGCATGTTGGGATGCTCACCTTCCAAGCACACACACCTCTCACATCCCTGCTCCCCTGTTATTTCTCCATGGAAGCAGGCTGAGCCTGCAGCCTGTCCCACATCTTCTATCCTTCCTCCCAACTGCAGCAGTTTTCACAGATGGGTCCCTTCTCTTGCTAACAGACACCCCATTGTCTGTTGGACTCTTTAGAGCAGGAGCAGAAATGTAAAACTCGCCCCAAGAGCAGTGCAGCCCTTTGATCCAGCAGGGCAGCTGGCATTCCCGGCGTAGCTGCCGTCCTCAGGGAGGAAGACAGTGCTGCTGGTTGCAAAATGCTTGAGATTCTTCCAGCCCGTGCCTTGCTCTTCATCTCTGCCTTTTTTCCTGGCTGTAACTGCTGTCGCTTGCTTGGTGTTGGCTTTTTGAATGTTCTGCTGTGTGGTGGTGTACAAGGTGGGCCAGGGAGAGTATTTGCTTTTAGACATCAGGAGCACTTGCCGTGCATTGTGTGCCTGGGGGATTTTGGAAGTGGCTGTCTAAATAAAACGTGCTAATCCTCGGGGTTCTGAGAGGGAAAACCAGCAGAGGCTTTGGGAACTCACTCCTGGAAGCTGCTGGAAAAGCCAAGCTGCCTGTCGGGCTGGCAGCACTGCCCTCTGATGGCTTGTCCCCTTTGTTAATTATCGGCTGCCCTTTGCATAGGAGGCTGATAAAATAATTCAGCAGATAAAATAATCCCACCCCCAATTATGAGTGAAGATGCACCTGCTTTTTTTTCAGTGGTATTGTTTGTTGTGTTTTGCAGGGTCATGATGTTTGAAGGAAAAGCCAACGAAAGCAACCCAAAACCTTCTGGTCCGCCTCCAGAGCGAGACATAGCCAGCCTCCCTTGAAGAGGACAGGCTGAAATTTCGGCACTTGTTTGCTTTGTTGGTCTGTAACAGAGGTTACCTCTGCTTTGTTACTTTTCACTGTGGACAGTCCTAGTTTTCAACTAACCTGCCTTAGAGGAACAGCAAGGGAAGCTGGAGACCCCCAGCTCATGTCTTTCTGCTGCATCCCATAGCCAACTTGATTTGTTAGACAGCAGCTGTAGCGCCAAGTGTAATGTAAGACCAAAAAAAACCCCAAACTCCTGTGATCTTACTCTTTCCTCTGCCCTTCCTGTATTTCTTAGACAAGGAGCTGCTTTCCTCCCAGCGTATGGATTCAGAGCTGTGCTTGTCACGAGAGGTGCTGTGCTGCCAGATATTGAGTGTTTCTCTAGTAAAGCCCCTGAGAGCAGCATCACGGGTGCAAAGAAAGAAAGAAAGTGCCTTCTCTGCTCCATCCTATGCATCCTGGCTTTGGACTAGTTCTTCCCCTCCTGACCCCACCAAAATACATCAGGCTCCCACCTCTGTGACTTAGTTGTGTGCTGGGTGGATGTAGGAAGGTGCGTGGACACCAGAGATCTGCCTGGGGGGTGTTTCAGTTGGAGGTGGGGACAGCGTCTGTCTGTCCCCTCCGTGGGTCTGTCCTCCAGCCAGATCTCAGTGGGTCCAACACCAGCCACTGCACGTGAGGGTGGTTAAAGCTCCCCGAGGGACACCCTTCCTGATAAATCTGTGCTCGGATCTGATGGGGAGCGTGAGCTCTGAACAGACGGTTGTCTGTCCTGTCCGTCGGTGTAGAAACAAGCCTGCTGGGACGTTTGCAGCCCTGCAGGAAAGCCCAGGGTGAAATCAAACCTTTGGGTGAAGGAAGCTGCATGACCAAACTTGGAAGGACCTTTGAAGCTCCCTTTCAACCCAAATTATTTTATTGTGAACTGTGAGCCCAGTCAGACTGGGATCTTTCCTCACGCGGCCACTCTGTCCCTCTGAGCTCTGCAAACACCTCATTTGTGTTTCAGCTTGGTCCCCTGCGACTCTCGGGGGCATTTCCCTCATGGATAAGCCCTCGAGTCTGCAAAATAAGAACGGTTGTAAGTGTGGAGTGTGAGCTGGGATCCAGATGTAGCTGGGACTGTGGTATCCACACGCTGGTTACTGCAGTGATTCTCACTCTATACGCTTTCTGGAATCCAGATGTTTGCTCTTTGCCCTTTCCCTACTCTTTTCTTAAATGATCTTGGCAGCTTTTAACTTTTTTTTTTTTAATCATGGTTTAATAAATAATTTTTATAAAGGAAATACAGATGATTAACTCTACTAGGCTGATCCTGCCAAAGGCTGCAGTTTTAAATAAAAAAACAACATTCTTACTACTGTTTGCATGAAAACCAAAATTGTAATGGAGAGAAAAAATGAAGAGCAAAAGCAGCACCAGTCTACTTCAAAGACTGAAAATAAATCTTCTGAAGCTCCACCGTGTGTCAGTGTATTTAGTTTAGCTCCTCTGAAGCTTGGTCCATATGATTGGTTGCAGATTAAGCGAGCTGCCTTCCAAGTCTGTTAATATAAACCTTTAAATAGATCCTAGAGATAGGTGCGGGCTGTCTTGATCTGATCTTTATCTGTAATAACTGACTGAATGCCATGGAGTTTGGGTTATGAAAAGCAGAGGCTGCCTCCTGAAAGCTGGTGGTTTGGGGGTTTTTTTTGTGTGTGTGTTTTTGGTTTTTTTTTGTCTTACTGAAAGCAAGCAAGTGGTGGTGCTTGTTTTAAGGAGTAACTTGTTTATCAAGAGCAGATTCTTGTAATGCTTCTCTTGAAAGTGTTGGGGTTTGGGTGGTGGTATTTTTTTGTGGTGTGGGTTTTATTGTTTGTTTTGTTTTGTTTTCTTCACCCTGTCTGCACATGAAGCAATTGCCTGAGGTTCTTGTCTGATGTGAGTTATCAAAATGCAGACCAGGCTTCCTGGGGGAATGGCTGGGTGCACTTATTCCATGTGTTCCTTAAAACAACAGAATTGCCCTTAGATCAGAGCCCTGTGTCTGCTTTCTGCTGCTTGACAGCCTCTGGGAATGCACCTGCTTTTCCAGGCTGTGTTAAAGCCATTGTTCAGTTAGAAAATAAAGGGAGCGCATTACACGAGGGGAAATTTGGATGTGTTGCCACACACAGTTTAGGTCACTGCCCAAAGCCATCACGGCTTTTGTCTCTGTGGAAATCCTTGTCCTTCTGGTCCTGGAAAAGAGAAGCACAACCTCCTAGAGCTGGAAACTGCCTTTCTCAGTGTGTCCTTGTCCCCACAGGCCTCAGTGCTAAGGTGACGCAACCCTTGTGCTGGCACAGTGTGATGGCTGAACCCTCTGAAACTGAGGCAGGAGGGAGCAAAGAAATCAATCCTGCTCTGAGTGGGAAAACACCTCCTCCTGCTCACATCTCCAGCTCAGCTGCACATACGGTGTATGGAACTGTGTGCTCCCGCTGCAGCCCAGGCTGATGGAGCAGGATCTGCTCAGAGCTGCAGAGACGCTGGATTTCTGCTGTGGAGAAAGGGTGGCAGCCCCTTGCCGAGGGCTGACGGACAGTGTGGAGCAGCTGTTTCCCAGCCCCACCACAGCACAGCTGGGAAAATCCATGATTAAAGAAATTTCTAAAACCAGAGTTTTCAGATTTGTTTCCAGACAAAGGTTATATTCATGCAGACCATACATATTCATTGCATTTCCAGGAAATCCTTTACATATCTATCACATTTCTTGGAACCATTTAGCACAGGTAATGTCCACAGTGTATGTGCAATGACCTGGTGATCTCTCAAGGGTTGCAGGAGGAAGAAAGCATCTTCTTTGCGTTGTCCTTGGACTGAACTCATGTCCTGGGCATTCACAGCTCCTTTGTTACCCAACTTGAAGCCACAGAGTCTGAACTGGTTCCTGCACTGGTTTTGTCCCTTTATCCCCTCAGGGCAAGCACCTTGTCCTTCAGCCTTGTCCTGCTTGTCCTAACGAACACCACTCCTGTGACCTAACACCTAATAAACACCTCAAGTCTATAAAACTTATTTGTATTAGCCTATTTCTATCACTAACTTCGGATTTCAGGTATCAGCCAGGCCCTGTCCCCAGGGGGGTCTGTCCCCTCAGGACCCCTGAGTGCGGCCACCGCCATCGGGGCAGGCCCTGCCTCAGAACATAACGAACCAAGGGGTTATTAAACACACCTGCTTGCCAAGCAGGCTCTTTATCCCCCGTTCTCCAGCCCCGGGGGGACCCGGCGCCGCTGCGACACAGTGTGGCCAGCTGGAGGACTCACGCTGCCGCGGAGCATCGAGAGCTGCGGGCTAGAGCGGCCCCGCCGGAAGCGGAAGTGAGCGCACTGGCGGGCGCGCGGGGGTTTCCCAGCCGTGTCGCAGGGCGGCGGGGCCGGTGGTGCCACCATGGGGGACGATATGGACGTGATCCCCGAGCGGGAGATGAAGGTGAGGGGTGGGGAGAGAGCAGGAGGACTGCGAGGGGGCAGCTCGCGGTGGTGGAGGGGTTGGCAGGCGGTTTGGCTCGGGTTGGTTTAGGCCGGGAGGGTGTGACAGGCCGTGAGGGGAACGGAGCTTGGCCTGGGCACTGAGGGGTGCTGGGCTGTGGGAGAGACTTGACTTGGGCCGTGGGGGTGGCAGGCCCGTGGCGGGGGCATTTCCAGGGAGCCTTGCAGGGGTTGTGAAGCACCTGAGGAGTTTTCAGCAGAGTCCGGTAGTAGCCTGTGGAGTGGAAGAGAGAGGGGCTGGCGTGGCCTGTGGTGAGGGGGGTTGGTAACACCTGGGGAGGGAGAGGCACAGCGTGCCAGTTGGAGGAACTTTATTTTGGGAGAGGAGTGATGTGTTTCCCAGACCTGTCAGCATGTCTTGTGCCGGGAATCTCCTGCTTTTGGATGCAGCATGTGTGGTTGTCGGCTGTGGGACAGTGTAAAGGGGAGTCTTGCTGTGTGTTGCCAGCCAAGCCCATCCCTGTGTCTCCAGAGTTTTACTGTGAGGCTTTATAAATGAGGACACAGGGGTCAGATTCCTGTAGCCCAGGTGGATCTTCATGCAGCTGCTTTCTGCTCAGGCATCTTCAAAAACAAGAGACTTCAGCTGTTTGTTTTGCAGAACGTTCTGAGTTCCACAGCCTTCTCATGTTGTAGGAATGTACTTAGTGCTTTGGCAATAACTTGGAAATAAAACTCACGTGCTTGATTTGAGTTACTGGCGTTCAATCCAGTGCTCCGTTCAACAATTGGCACCTTGGGAAGAGACTCATTCCTAAGGGGAACCTCAGGTTTTCCATGGTGATAGTGCAACTGCTGTTTCTTAATTCAGTTTGTGGTTTTGGAGTTTTTATCTCTTGCTCTGCTTTTCTCTTCCTCCTTTTACAAAAGGATAATGTAAATTGTGAGAGACAGAAATGCAAAAAGCCCAAGTCTGTTTATACAAAGTAATTGCTGGGGGTGGTTGGAAGGAATAACTGCATCTATTCTGTGTGTCATTAATTGCAGAAGCAAACAAAGATACATCTAAGCAGATATATGCTTTGTAGGTTTTTTTCAGTCACCTTGTATCTCTGCTTTGTTCTCCTCTGTTTCTTTTCTCTACCCACTGGCTGGGTTTGGTGTGTTTCTGGGAGGGTTAGATGTCCTGGACAGATTCAACTCCTACAAGTTTTGTGAAAATAAGCTGCTGAGTAGAAGAAAGATTGAGCCAATGTAAAAATTGATGTGTGATCTTAGTGTTTAGACGAGACAGAAAACGTGATGGGATGGCCAGTGGGTGTGGACTCTGTGTTGGCAGGTGTTTTGTATTTCTTGTGGAGAAACTTTGCAACTTACTGTCTAGAGAAACTGAAGTAAACCATCCTCTCCATGAGCATGTGTACAGCTGCTTCCCAACTCTCTCACAACAGGATTTTCAGTTCAGAGCGCTGAAGAAGGTCCGCATCTTCGACGCTCCTGATGATCTTCCCAAAGAGCGCTCCAGCCTCCTCGCAGTGTCTAACAAATATGGGCTGGTCTTTGCTGGTGGAGGAACCAGTCTGCAAATCTTTCACACCAAAAATCTTCTCATGCAGAACCAGCTGGGAGAAGATCCCAATAAAATCGGTAATGGACGTCTCATGGTCTTTCCAGAGACAGCTTTATATGGGCTTTTCTGGTCTGATAGTAGTTGGGAACACATCAGCAGGGTGCTGCTGTTGAGGTGTCATTCAGGTTTGGTCACCTGTGTTTGGTGTCACACAGTGAAGTTGACTTTCCTTACCCGAGGTTGTGGCCCTTTCCTCGCAGCCACTTGCTGTCTGGGGAGCCAGTCTTTGAACCTGTGCATGCATCAGGGATGTGTGTGAGTGGAGGGACAGAGTTCTTGCACTGAATTATCCATTCTGACTAAACAACTGTCCTGCAAGAGAGAAAACAATCACCTTTCCACGACCTAAGTGCAAAATACACCAAAGTGCCAAATGGTTTTCATTCTCCCCTTGTCCTTAGTAACTGTACCATGTGGAGGATACAGGTGCACACATAAGTAAAACCAAATATCCGTCCACTTATTTTTCCTCCTGGTTACTGAAGAAGGGAAGTGGAATTTTCTTAGGAATTTGGCAACTCTTGAGACTGTCTTGATAGAGACAAAGGGAGTTGCTTTGAGAGCCGCTGTTAATAGGACTGGTGATTTTTGCATAAACTTGTTCTAATGGTATTATTTTACAAGAACAGTTGTTGCTATTTAAATTAATCCTATTCATTCTACCTTCTTTTTTTTGTGTGTGTTTTAAGTGGAGAATGTTCAGAGTACCTTAGTTCCCATGAAGTTTCCCGTGCAGCACCTGGCCCTGAGCTGTGATAATCTCACACTGTCTGTCTGTATGATGTCCAGTGAGATCGGTTCCTTCATTGGCTTTTTTGATGTCCGCACATTCTTAAATCAGGTAAAACATGTGCAAAGTGGGTTTGCTTTTTGGCTTGGTTTGGGTTTTTTTTTTCCAGAATATAGCAGGAGGAGAGACATAGCTTGAGTGGGACTTTCTGTCTCTCTATGGGAGGTGACTTGTAAAGCAGTTGTTCAGTAAACTGAAAATCTGCTTCTTATATTTATCAGTTGTTACTGTATAGGAGGGTTAAAACTGCTTTGAATTATGACTTTGGGAGAACTTGGTTTTGTGCTCAGCTTTGACTCTCTCAAGTATTTGTATTTTCTAAAAGGCAAAACAGCAGAAACGTGCATTTGCATATCACAAACTGGCCAAGGATGCGGGAAATGCAGCGATGGTCAATGACCTGAAGTGGAACCCCGCCAGCCCTGCCATGGTGGCCATCTGCCTGTCCGATGGCAGCATCTCCGTCCTGCAGGTCACGGACTCTGTGAAAGTGTATGCCACGCTGCCATCCTCTGTTGCTGTTACATCTGGTGAGTGGCAGCTCTGGATAGCGTAGAGAAGAGTAGAAGTGGATTGATAGCTGTAAAAAGACAGGCTGTTTTTGTCAAGAGGAGGTTTCTTTAAAAAAATTCTCAAAAAGGAAGTATTTAAACTCTCTAAGACTTGGAAAAATGTCTTGCAGTGTATCTGCTCTTTCCCAGTTGATTGGGGGAGCTGCATCTTGTGAATTAATCAAATGTGTTCACCTGTGTTTTGTGCTGCCTCAGGCTTGACTGTCATTTCCAAGGAAGCATGCAAATAAGAGTTGTCATCAGTTGGTTTTTGATCTATGCAGTCTTACTTTCTCTGTGACTGAGTGAACCACTGCTTGTTTAATTCATATTCATGCTATTTTGCAGGGGGAAAAACTGTGGTTTTAAATTGTTGGTCCTGCTTTTGTGGGGCCTTGTAACTCTCCAGTTCTTTAGTGCTAACAAAATTCTCTCTTTTTGTTTTTTTGGGTTTTTTTTTTGCTTAGTGTGTTGGAGCCCGAAGGGAAAACAACTGGCTGTAGGGAGGCAAAATGGCACCGTGGTGCAATATCTGCCTGTAAGTGTTGTTGCTAGTAAAGTTTTATGTTTGCTCACTAGTTTGCTTTATTTTCTTTGCATCGCAAACTACATAATTTAGTCAGGTGGCACATGGTGTGAGCCATGTGAAGCTGCCCAACCCCTCTGGTAAATATTAAAGAGTTTTAGACCAATGCTGGGTTTAAGATTTGCACCTGCCGCTTAAATGTTGATTTCAGAGTGGTGTGTGATGAGTGTTAAAGAGTGGGTGAGTTGCTCTAAACAAGTTCTCTGGGCTTTCTGCAAACCTTGCAATTGGCTTCGTTTGGTGCCTTTTTCTTTGAATTTAAGAGTAGTTTTATTTGCAGAATCTACAGGAGAAGAAAGTAATCCCTTGTCCTCCCTTTTATGACTCGGACAATCCTGTTAAAGGTACATATTCTTATTTCTCCTTTTAAAACACTATTACTCATTCCTCCTCATGTTGTTTTTAGTTATAGCCATACTAGTGTCCTATTCTAGTTACATAGCTGCAGTGTGTTTTTTTTCATTCATTTGGATATGCTAAAACATCATCCATGTTTGGAAACACTGGCATTGTGTTTTGCCTGTGATGTCATCAAGCAAATCAAATACATTATTTTGGTCAGTGTTTGGAATTTCTGGGATCACACAGTTTTTGTCCCTAATAAGACTGATGTTCTACAGACAGATCATTAATAGGAAATATCCTGAAGTGTTCCTGGCACAGATATTTGATTCCTTCTCTTTCAGTTTTGGATGTCCTGTGGATTGGCACGTATGTTTTTACTATCGTGTATGCAGCGGCTGACGGGACGCTGGAAACACCTCCAGAAGTGGTCGTAGCCATATTGCCTGTAAGTGCCAGCAAGTCACAACGACAGAAGTGTTTGTTGCTTGTTTTTAACTTGTTTGTTACTATGACAAGTTGCTTTTATTATTTACATTGGCATCATGTAGGATTTGAGTTTGGTACTGCTGTGAATCGTGGTTTGGGGGGACTTAGTGGAGGTAGTATCCACTTGAAAGTTGATCAGTAACCTGTTCTCTGCCAAGATCAAGTTGGGAACACTTGGGAAGAAAACCTTGCCTGATGTAGAGTCCTGATATATATTTTTGTTTAGGTTAGGGAGATTTTTGGGCCTGATGATATGCTCTTATTTAGTATCAGGTTATTCATTGCTGAGGGTGTTGTGAGATCTAAACTCCCTGGTAAACTCTTTATTGTCCCTTTCTCTTTTGGAGGAGAGTTTGAGTTTGTTTACTATGTTCTTCGTTTTTCAAGTGGTCTCATGATGCTGGTTCTCTCTTGAAGTATGTGGCAATTATCTGTGTGCCCTGATACAGTCATATTTATGGGAGATTACCTTCCAATGCAGAAATCAAGTAAATTACCAATGTTGGTCTTACAGAAAAAGGAAGAGAAGCGACCAGAGAAGTTTGTGAATTTCATGGAGCCTTGCTACGGGAGCTGCACAGAGAGACAGCATCATTACTTCCTCAACTATGTTGAGGAATGGTGAGTGGCAGGAATTACGGCACAGTCTTTGCCTTGTTCTGCGTGTCTGAGTGGTCAGTGCTTCTCAGTGTCTTGTGTTCCTCCCTTTTGTAAACTGTATCTAACTTGAATATGAGATAAAAGAAATTGTTATTTAGAAGATGTTTTGTGGAAGTACAGCTAATTTCTCCTGCAAGCTTTATCTCTGTGCCAACATACTGATCTGTCTTGCAAGAATACTTATTATTCTTCAAAATCTGCCATAACAATTTCCCTTGAGATTGCAAGTGATAGGTTGTGTAAAGCATGAACTTTTTTTCTCCCTTAGTTGTGTATCTGTGTGGAGAAGCTGCTTCTTAACTTTTCTACTACCTGACTTGGACCATAATTATTTATGATGATACAGTGGCTGTCATATCACTGGTTGGCAAAGAGTTTCAGCCCCTGGTGACTAGTTTTAAAGAAAAAAAAGTTCTACAGTGGTGTAGTGAATTGTATTTCCCTCATCTTGGGAGGAAAAGTCAGTTTCATATTATAAATTGTATTCCTAGTTACAAATGTGTATAGATGATAAAGAACTGTGGAGCTGGGGACCTTGCCTTGGATCCTCATGTTGGTTTTAACCCGTTTGTGTCCATGCTTACAGGGATCTAGTTCTGGCAGCTTCGGCAGCTTCCACAGAAGTCAGCATTCTTGCCAGGCAGGGGGATCAGGTAATGGTTTTATTCCTGTGTCATTTGTCCATATGTACCTTCCATTTCTAGAAATTTAAGCAAGTATAGCCTGTGTAAGACCTGGAATACAAAGAGATGGTATATTTAAAAAACAAACAAACAAACAACAGCCCAAGGCAATAAAAAAAAAACCTTTCTTTTTACACCTGAGTTGTACAGAAACTTAATTTGTAGATGAACAAGAGATCTGAGTGACGCAAAAGGATAAACTGAAACACAGTGTGTTGTGGACCAAGCGCCCGAAGTCTATTTTTTCATTATTCACTTGGTAGTCTCAAAATTTGGTCCAACTCACTATAATAAAGTGATACATGTGAGGTCATTAATTGAAGTTAAACATTAAAACTGTCTAACCTCACTGAATTCTGACATGCAATGATGTGTGAGAAGTCACACACAAATCTGTGAAGAGCCCCGATGTTATTTGTTGATCTGCCAAATTTAAGTAGATGCTCTCTAGCTCTTTGTGCAGTCTTATCTTTCAGTTGTAGTAGTCTAGGGTTCTGAGGAAGGCTGACTGCATGAAAACAGAAGTCAAAATAATAGTCTTACTCTTTGCAGAACTGGGAATCGTGGGTTTTGGAGGATTCCAGCAGAGCAGAACTTCCTGTGACAGACAAGAGCGATGACACTCTGCCTGTTGGCGTTGCTGTAGATTACACCAGTAACATGCCCATTCCAATCAGTAAGTCCTGTTAGTCTTTCTTGTGGAATAGTTCAATTATAGCAATATATGAGAGATTTTTGAGGGGCAGCCTGGTTCTCAGGGTTCTAGGGGATTGCTCTGAAAGGGAGACTGACAGAGAATCCATCCTGCCTTTTCATACCAAGCCCACAGCACATGTGGGCTTACTTCTGTGTAAGGCTTCAAATGGCAAAGTGTTAAATAAAATACAGTTCTTCCTCAAAGTTTTTGGCAGCCTGGGATACTGCACTAGCAGACATTGCAAACAAAGCACCTGAGTTGTGTCTGTGTTTCACAGATCTGCGATAATAGTGAGTTTAAAGGAGTCATATTCTAACACCAGGGATTTTGGACAGCCTGGGAGGTTTTCTTTATTCTTGTAGCTTATGTCGTTTTGCAGAACTGTTTTGTATGGAGTACATTTGTGCTGATCTAAAGGAAAAGTGGGTTAGTCTCAAAGCCAGAAAAAAACAGAGATCATGGAGGTGAATGCGTAGGTTTTAATTCTGCATTAAAGTACGGGGCCTGTGCTGACTGAACCCTGCTGTGCTCTACATCTCCCCCATTATTGCTGTACCTTCTGTGCTGCCTGAAGGCTCTTCAAAGCACCTTGTCAGGCTGAAGCTGAAGCTACATCTGAGCTATTGTGTTGTACCTTAGTTAATTCTGAAAACTCTCCCTTGAAACTCAGAGACAGATTGAAATAGAGATGCCTTCAGGCAGAGTGGAAGGTACTGCAGTCAAGAGTTCCTGAAGAGCACACGAGGGTGCCGATTAACTGAGAACTTTACCTGGATGAAAACCTACAGAAGGGAATTGAGGTCAACCTTTGTACTTAAATGAAAAATGGAATTTGAAGCATTTTCTCTCTTAATCTATACAGTTACTGGATTAAGAAATCTGTCAGGGCAACTGTTTTTAAGACCGAGTTGTGCTGCCTTAGAGTTTTTAGGAAGGTTTTTGGAGAAGCCTTTTGCACATTCTCTGTGCTCTCACAGACTGCAATCAGCTTAATTTTGGCTGCACATTAACTGGCTTTGCAGTTCACAGCAAGTTTGGATTTCAAAGAAACCTCATTTGTCCTTGAGCTTGGTCCCATGTGGAACCTGCCCTTCCGTGGCATGCTTGTCTTGAAGAAACATGGCCATCCACTGCACTGCCTGACAAACAAAGTACCGTGATCATAGCAGATTTTTCCTGCATCCTAGGCTTGCTGGCTTTTTTTGTTTGTTTAATTAAGCACAGTTAAACCATTATAGAAATTTTTATATAAATGTAGGAAGTGGTTTGGGGCCTTTAACTGTGCTCTGTGAAATGAAGCAGACTCTAGGCCCAATGCTGCAGCTGTGCCAAATGCAAGTGTTTTATACCAGAGGTTCAGAACATCAGGATGTTTGTTTGATATTGGCTTTCTTTAAAGTAAAAAAACTTCCTGTCTAGCAACTCTCTTTTGTGCTTTGTGTGTATAAATGTTAATGATGTGACAGAACTCAAAGGAATGTGGGGATTGCTGAAAGGATCAGAGGATTGAAAGAGGGAGCAGCATATAGGTGAAGAAAAAGGACTACTTAAAAATATGAAAAAGCTTGGCACAGGAATTCACAGGTGAAAATTAGGCTTTGTCATTCAGGAGATGACATTTCTTTGTCAAAATATGGATTTGTGGAATGTGAAGTCAGAAATAGGAAGGGATAAAGAAGGAAAAAATGAGAATTGGGTATTCACAGAGAAGGAAGGGAACCAAGACACAGGTGAAAGACAGAAGGGAGAAACGTAATAAATACTGTGCTAAGCAAGTCATGTGAAGGTGTCAATGCCAGGAGGAACAGAACAGGAAACTTTGGCTGTGGGACTTAATGTACGTGGTCTCTGGCAGGTGATGAGAAGACCCTTCCTCCAGCTCCAGTTCTGATCTTGCTCTCTACGGATGGTGTGCTCTGCCCGTTTTACATGATCAACCAAAACCCGGGAGTCAGATCACTTATTGTGACCCCAGAGCCATTGCCGTTAGTAGGGGAGAGAGTTCCGAAATCGACAGGTAAGTGCTCCAGTGGTTTAAGGTAACACTTGCATTTGTGGATCTTTGTCATCTTCATCTGTAAGTGGCCACAGAAAATACTTTTTTTTTTTTTTCTTTATAATGATAATGGGGAGCAGTTCTTGAGTGTTTTGTCCCCTCTGTGGAACAAGGCCAAAGCAATTCTAGGAGGCTCTTTGCCCAGCTTTGGGATGTGTGACTGGGACTGCAGCAGTGACAGTGGGCTCTGCCTGGGGACAAGGAGCAAGCACTGTGCGGAGCCAGAGCAGGGTCTGTGTGCTTCAGAGACATGATGGTTCTCCTCTGTATGTTTTGCCACAGGAGGCCATGAGATGAACTAAAGTGTTTGGCTGCAGCAAAAGCTTATTTTTAAACAATAACTTTCCACAGCACTGTGAAAATTGTGTTAGCAGGTGAAGAGTAGTAGTTTTATCTGAGTTATGTGTTGCAATATGCAGTGTGACGTAGGCAGGTAAGCTGATTGTGTTGCTTGTTTACAGGCATGCAGTAATAATTGCAAACCCACCATTTCCTTCCCTAAGCCCAAATCTGCTTCTCCTTCCCCAGGCAGAATGCTTTTGTTTGACAGCCTGCCTCCCTGCAGCACTGGCCAGCTTGTGCGCTGACAGCCTGTTTTATTTGAGATGGCAGGAACCTCATCAGAATCAATGGGGAAAAGTGAAGCCTTTTCACGAGAAATTCCAGACAACATTAATCTAGACAGACTGTAGTATTGATCGTGGCTTGGACTTAGTGCAGTTTCTGTATCACTTAGTGGGTTTGGGGACTGGAAGCCTGGCTGTGTCATCTCTCTTCCTCACTGTACTGTCTGTCCAGGGAGCGAGATAGTGCTGAACTGTCCCCATTTGACCTTGCAATACCTTCTGCCATTAATCAATGCCGCCACATGAGTCTCTTTCCTCTCCATTTGTCTTTCTGCAGGAAGTACTGCCACGACTCCAACCACTCCTCCAACTTCTGGAAAGCCTGACACAGCACCAGGTGTTGCTCCAACCGCGCCTGCCTCAAGTCAACCTCCTGCAGCGGGTGGAGCAGCTGCTTTTTCCTTTGTGCCTTCGGCTGTGAAGATGCCTGGCGCTACAGGCAGTGATCCTCCATCTTTCTCCTTTGCTACTGATGCCTCCAAGCCAGCTCTGGCTCCGAGTCTGACTGGAGCAGCAACGTTCTCCTTCTCCTCTCCTCCTAAGACATCTGTGACTCCTGCACCTTCTGTAGGCACCACCACAGCTACTGCCACCTCCTTTTCGTTTGGATCTGTGAACTTTAAACCAGCTGCAGAAAGCTCACCTGGGCCGCCAGTCTCCACAACACCTGTTGCACAGAAGTCATCTTTTGCACCTTCAGCTTCTGCAGTCAAAGTGAACCTCAATGAGAAGTAAATACAGTAGTTAATGCAGTAGCTGGACACTTGTTAAATTTTCCCAGGCATGGACGTGAAGATGGTTTCTGGCTTTTTGCCCTCACAGCTGTTCCCCATGCTCCCAAGGAAGCACTGAGGAAGGCTCTCTTTATCCCACACATAGCTGTCTTGGCTGTGAAAACCTTCTGTGCTTCCCATGCCAGAGGTTACGTTCATGGGCAAAATACTAGTGGAGGGAAGATGCAAAAATTAGAATGATAATCTACCAAATTGCCAGAGACCTAGTTGTTTCATGTCTGCTCCATAGGCATCAAACAGTAATTCTGTGCCTTGGTTTGCCTCAAATCATGGTTAAAGGCTCTTGGGGACACTGGGGTTTGAAATCCTTTATGTCTGGGACTGGTTTAGTTGTGGTGGTGATAGCATGAGTTTCTTTGTTTGTTGAAGGTTCGTTACTCCTGACCTAAAGAGTAACTTGCAGCTCTGCTAGGAAGCTGTATCTATAGCTGATAGATTTCTTTTCCGCTCCTGTGTTTAGTGGAGAAGGTAGTTTTGTTCTCAAGTGGATGCTTGCTCACTGAACACAGGATCTGAAATCTTCAAAGCTTGTTCATGCTAACTGAAGGAAAACTGATATCGATTAGAAACTGCAAAATGGATTTGAGTGATGAGTGCTCTCAGATTTCATATACCCACTCTCCCCTCCAACTCCTGAGACTTGCTATCTTTTTTTAGGAAAAATAATTTAAAGCACAGAGCTACGTTAATTGGAGTTGCTTTCTGTGGAGAGCAATTTTAATGTAAATGCATCATAAGAAATTTCTGATGGTTCAAATGATTATTTTTTAATTAGAAAAATCTTTACTACACCAGGATCTGATGGTAGCTCCTTCAGCTTTTAAATTTTTGTGTGTAAAGTAAATTATACACTTGTGAATTGGCTATTGAAGAGGAGCTTGAGAGCTGAGTTTGCAGATGAATGGAATTTCATATTTTGCAAAACTTCTGTTTTAGCCTTGATGCAAGGCTGACACTGAAAGACAGCTCAGATTTCCTATAGGTGGTGCTTTGGTGTGAAATAACGAGATGTATTTTGAAGCAGAGTAGTACTTCTTGTTGATGTTTGGCTTTTGCTCACTAGGTGGGCCTATAGTAGCAGGCATGGTGCTTCCATATATTCAGAAATGATCCTGAATGGCTCCTTGCCACTGTCTCCAGAAGCTACACTTGTAATTTTGTATCTGGAGCTTGAGTTGTTGTGACTTCAAGGGGATGCTAAATTCTCTAGAACTTAGTGCTTCATTTTGGATGGAGGGAAACAGCCAAGACTAGTTCAGAGCTGAAAGATGTTCTGCTTTTTCTTGCAGGTTCACTGCTGTAGACACCTCTTCTCCCACTAGCAGCAGTGGTCAGTGGACTTCCCCAATGTTTTCATTCTCAACTGCTTCAAAACCGGCTTCTGGAGGTCCTCTGGGCCCGTCCTCACCCCTCGCAGCCTCTCCTACCACACCACTGAAGGCTTCGACCCCTGTACCTGCAGCAGGTAGGAGTCTGATACATATTGTTGGGAATAACACATTATAAACAATGTTCTGAAAGTTTTAGGATGCAATGAGCTTCGTTTGGCTTCTTTCTTGTTTTTCCTGCTGTGTTTACTGATGCAGCAGAAGTCCTTGGTTTGCACGCCATAATGATGTGATGGACTTAGTACTGAAACTGAGATGTTTTTCCATTTGTGCACTTTGTTCCCCAGAGAGCTGTATGTGAAACGAACGTATTCAGCTTCTCAAGTTCATCCAGAAGTTCTGGCATTTTCAGTAATATGTAATACAGCTCTGATTCTGGATATTCTGGGCAGTCACACAAGTCATTGCCTTATCTTGCATCTGGGGTGACTAGAGTTCACAATGGTCACAAATGAGTTTGTGTTAGATGGCATTCGTTAGCAGAATAATATTCCATTTCTCGAATGATCATGTGACTGGGGGTTTTGAGGTCCTCTAGGAGTGGTACAGCCAGATATTGAAGAGCGAGAGTTGTTACCCTTAGCATAGAACTCGGATGGAATTAAAACAGCATCTAAGGAAGGTGTGTTTTGTGCTGGGGCTTGTACCACTATTGGTTTTGGATTTGACAGCGATGATTATCATTGTGTCTGATCACAATCTGTTTTCTCAAGCTTTGTATAAGTTTATAAATCACTGTTCATCATCTTAAATCCCAGCGTCACGTCCTGCTCAAAGTGTACCTTCAGCTTCTTTACTACAGAAGTCAGCTAAAATCACCCCGTCTCCAGCAAAGCCGAGCTCTACTCAGGTAATGGGGAACTTAAGTGGGTTCTTTAGCGGGAGAATGTTTTACGTGGCCCATGAATTCCTTCAGATTCATTGGACTGAATGACTATTCTTTGGTCAAAGAATTAGCTAGCAAATCTGTGGGACTAAAACTACGTTCTACTTATGTCTTTAAAGAGCTGTGTTTTGATGTATCTTGTCATAATCAGAGTTGTAGAAACTAATTCTTTCTGTTGTTAGAGAAATGAGGTTTCACGGCTTTCCTAGCTAATAAGCAGTTGAGATGCCTTGACCGTGTATTGGGAGTGACACCAAATTTGTTGGGTATTAAAATGAAAGCAGTAATACAGAGCAGCCCACAAAAATGGGCTTTCATGAAGTTTGGCCACGTGTGCATAGCAGTCTTGGTTTACCATGGAACTGGTATTTATGCTTATGACAGTTGTCTCCCTGGTGACTGATGGACTGGACCAGTGATAGGTGAATGGAGTTCTTAACATTAGGCCTTTTTTGATACTGTAAGCTCCCTATTGCTAAGGATATATCCCTAATATTGGCTTTGGGTTTGTTTTGGTTTGTTTTCAGGGCAAATCAGCACTTCCCAGCACAACTTTAGAGAAACAGGCCCACCAGTGGAAGGATTCAGACCCTGTCATAGCAGGAATCAGAGAGGAGGTGAGAGTCTCAAGCAGTTTTCTTCATTTTAGAAGCTGTAAAACCACTTTATAAGTACACAGGCACTTATTTTTTCAGTTCGTATGTGTTCAGATGGTGTCTGTCAGTAGTTTAGGAATCAAAATGGAAATTTTTTCCAAGATAATCAGCCTGGTTTGTATTTGTTGTTTGTGTGTCCTGTTCAGTCATCTTTAATTTCAGTCACTGTGCTGGAAAATATGAGTATTCTTTCCTATTAATGTTCGAGAAGAATTTCCTGCTTGGGCTGCAAAGTGACAAGTGTTTATGGTTTAGTAGAAATGTTGTCCAAGAGCTGTGACATTTGTTCCAGACCCTGCTGTGTTTCATTGGCTGTGCTTTCTTCCTCTTGACTCCGTAGATTGCACATTTTCAGAAGGAGATGGAGGAGCTGAAGGCCCGGACTTCCAAAGCCTGTTTCCAAGTGGGTACTCCAGAGGAAATGAAGATGTTGCGGTCTGAGTCAGATGATCTTCACACCTTCCTCTTGGAAATTAAAGAGACAACAGAGGTGAGCAGAGTATCTTCAAACTGCTTAACTCCGCAGCAATGGCTGTTCCTCACCTGATGTGCTTAACCTGCTAAAACTGAGCTGCCGTAGATGGAATATCTGACTGTGCTGCTTTAATGTGGGGGTGACATTTGCATTTGTACTTTCAGGCAGACACTTGCAGAAGCCCCTGTGCTAGAGATGGCAATGAAAAAATGTTACTTTGAACCTCATCACGGCTGTTCTGTTTCTATTTGCAGTCACTTCATGGAGATATTAGTATTCTGAAGACAACTTTGCTGGAGGGATTTGCAGGTGTAGAAGAGGCTAGAGAACAGAATGTACGGAATCACAGCTCGGGGTATTTACACTTGCTCTATACGAAACCTTTGGATCCCAAGAGTGAAGCACAGCTTCAGGTATGAAACGTGTCACCCAACTTCTAATCTAGAGTTTTAAATAAAACAGACTTGCATGTGCAGGTGCCCAGCAGTTTTGTTCTGCCCTGAGTATTTGCTCTTTCAATATAGTCTAGTAAAAGTGTGAGTTTTGTTTTCCCTGAGTTTGCAAGATATGCTGAAAATCCTCTCCTAAAGCTCCTCTGTGTTGTTGTAATTTGCAGTGATGATTCAAAACTCCAGCTGAAGTAGTACACCTGAGATCTAAGGGTGTTCTAAACTTAGAATGTGACTCTTGACCTCCTGTTCCCTCTCAGCCTGTAGTGTTTGCTCAGAGATTTCAGTTAAAAGAATTTTTTTTTCAACGCTTTGTAGAAGAGTTCTTGGAATTATTTTTATCTTCAGCAAGTGCCTTCTAGAACAATTTGATTTATTATGACTTAGAGAATTGTGTGGTTAATTTCATGGATGGCAGAGCATAAAGCTAAATGATATTCTAAAAGCTGGGGCACAAAAGAAAATAACCAGCAGTACATAAAAAGGCTTTCAAAGACATGAAAGAAGGTAGGGGTGAATGAAGCGCTCTTTTTGTTACAGCTCTGGCGATGAGAGGGCTATTTAACCCTAAGCAAAATAGGGTGAATGTGCCCTACAAATGATACTTGGTCTTTTGTATGCTGATAAGTTGCCCTCTAGAAGTTTGACCAGCAGGCTGAAGATATAATTGAATGCCATCTTTGTTACAGTAGGTATCAAGAGGACGCACAAAGCCAGTTACTAGAAATCAACTGACATGAAGTAATCTCTTTTAGGTCTGATCTCTAATCTTCACCTGGGTTCAGTAGATTAATTCACAGTCTTAATTGTTTGCCTGCTCTGTGACATTTAAAGCTTATGCTTGTGACTTCAGAGAGATGATAATCTTGAAATACTTGTTTCACTGATGTAGAGAGAGGATCATGAGGAAAGAATAACAGTGGGAGAGATGTAGAATGTAAGGAGGGAGCTTTCAGGTCAACTTTCTGGATTTGGTTTCAGGATGGGTGCATCACATTAGAATTTCATGCTGTATCTTGAAAACAGTTGCAGTGGGATTTTTCCCAAGCTGTGTTACTTGTCTGCTTCATCGTTTTATTTAAGTGAGCATTTTGTTGAGCTGAAACCAACTGCAGCTTCCATTTTCATTTTACGAGATCAGAGTTCAAGTCGTGTTCATGCTGGAAGGATGGCAATAGCGAGACTGAAGGCTGGTCCTGTTTAGGGAGCAGGGCTTCTAGCCAGAGGCCTCTGGCTTAGTTGTGCAACTATGTGGTTGTGGATAAGTCACTTTACTCTCTCTGTGCTTTATTTTTTTTATTTTCCTACCTATAAAAATCTAGTTAATTCTTTGCCTTATTGTGGGAGTTTTATTTGTGAATGCTTGAATGCTCTCATGAATCATAGTCTGTGAATGCTGGTATCCCAGAGCCGTGTGAATAGCCTGCAAAGCTTTGATCACCTATAATTGTTACAAGTTTCAACATTGTAAAATGGGAGCAAATGACTCATGTTCTGGAAATGAGATTTGAACTAAGGTTTGTTTTGTATAATGCCTGGTATTTGTAAAACCATTTCTATGAAGACCTGGTAATGTTTTGCAAACATTATGGAAAGTACAATTTCTAGTTGAGAGCTGGGATAGTATGTCCCTCTGGCTACTCCATTGATAAGTAGATTTTCACTATGTTGGGTTCTGTTGTGCTGATAAAACTTTCTAGGCAGAAATATGGGAAAGTGCCACATGGCTTGGACTGAATGAGCCCAAAGGGTCTTCAGCTTTTTCACCTGAAACTGGGATTTTTGAAGCGAATTAAAAGCTGACTTTATTTTGCATGGTAGGAAATTCGACGCTTGCACCAGTACGTGAAGTTTGCTGTTCAGGATGTGAACGATGTTCTGGATTTGGAGTGGGATCGGCACCTGGAACAGAAGAGAAAGCAGAAGTAAGTAACTGAAATTGGAATACAGAACAACTGTAAGGAACACGCCAGTGAATCAGACATTAGTCTCTAATCAACAGACAAAAGCCTTTTTCCATTTAACAGTATCATCTTTTTCAAGGGGGTCTAGGAATAAACCTTGACTAAGACACCTAATGGGAGTTACAGTGTCCGACTATTTGGCTTCACACATGTTATAAGGTTGCTGCATCTCTGTGTACAGTGTAAATAGTGCTTATAGAAAAAAAAACTGTAAAATAAACCTTGTAGAACCCAAATACATCAATTTGTGGTAGCTAATAAAGGAAACACTTTGAAGTAAATGAGCTAAAGGAATAAACTTGCAGCATCTCCAAAGGAGAACTATTCATTTGAAATGAACTGAACCGTTTTGGTGTTCAAACCAAACCATGTTTGACCTTGTGGAGTTTAAGTAGGTAGAACCACTAAACTACTTTGCATATACATGTGGGCTTGTGGCCAGATATATAGAACGGTCCTTATGCCTGTCTCTTCATCTGATTTCTTGAGGCGTCTGATAGTTCCTGAGCGAGAGACTTTGTTTAACACCCTGGCTAATAACCGGGAAATAATCAATCAGCAGAGGAAGAGACTAAATCAGCTTGTGAACAGCCTGCAGCAGCTCCGACTGTATAATCAGACATCTCAGTGGAGTGTTCCCAGTGATACATCTTCTCTTAGCAGTGCTCAAAGGTATGTGAAACACTAATTCCTGAGTGGTGTTGACGCTCCTCTCTTGCCCCCAGCAATGTGCAAGGGTGTATTCTTCAAAGAATTATGTTCTGTGGATGTGGTGTGGGGAGGACAAGATGTCCTAAAAATGATGTTAAACTATGCCCAGGTAATACAGAAACTCCTTGGTTCTATTCTATGACACACTGTTTGATGATTACTGGTGATTTCCCCTGAAAGTTATGGGGTTTATAGTAAGCAGGATAACAGAGCCTCTAGGCTGAGTACTGCTGGTTTTCTGTCCAAATCCAGGGGAAGCAGTGCATGGCTCTTAGAGTTTTCAAAGTAATTAAAGATGCACGTGTTTAAATAGCACAGTGTTTAGAGGAGCCAATTGTTCTTCCAGTTGAGCCAATGGTTCTAGTGGTTCCTTTTGTTCCTGATTTGGTTGGTTTCTTTCTGCTGATCGTGGTTTTTCACTGCTCTGCCTTGTTCTAGTTTTGACAGTGACCTTGAAAGCCTGCGCAATGCCTTGATGAAAACTACCTTGGAATCACATGCCAAACCTCTGCCTAAAGTACCTGGTAATTTATTCTTTCTTCCTGGCCTTCACGCCATAAATGTGAATAATGTGAATTATGTGAATAATGTGAATTACGTTTTTTTGACTTGCAGTTTGATTATAGACTAATAAGTGTCTTTTTTTCTTTTTTTTTTTCCCCCAGCTAAATTATCCCCTGTGAAACAGGCACAGCTGAGGAATTTTCTAGCCAAGAGGAAGACTCCACCAATTAGGTCTACAGCTCCAGGTAAACCTTTAGTTACCATAGAATTCTGAAATGCTTTCCAGGGGGATGACTTACCTGCTCTCAGTCCTGAAGTTAGCTTTTAGCTTCTCACTCCTCAGCCCCTACTTCTCATTTCCTTTTCCCCCATCACCTCTCAGTAAGAGTTTTCTTCAGTTACTGTCATGTTGAAGCCTGCCTTTCCTGGCAGTTAAGAAATTAAATCCTATGAATGCAGGATTAAAAGAAGCCTAAAACAGGGTGTCTGTGTCTTGGCTGTTAGGCTGGATGGTTCTCTCAATACACAGACGTAAGTTTGTTTCTGATATTGCAGCAAATTTGTCCCGATCTGCCTTCTTGTCGACAAGATATTATGAGGATTTGGATGAAGTCAGTTCAACATCCTCAGTTTCCCAGTCACTGGAGAATGAAGATTCGCAGACAGTGGACCAGGAAGAAGAGGCTGCTCCAGTCCAAGTCCCTCGTCATGCTCCTGTGGTCCGAACTCCCTCTATCCAGCCTGGTTTGATGCCTCAGTCTCCGTCCTTTGGGAAACAGCACCTTCCCCTGGGTACTTCGTGTGAGTTTTTGCAATGTCTCTCCTATTCTGCATGTATCCTTGTCAATATCTCTTACTGCTGTATCTATTGCCAGTGCTTCAGATCCTGGAAAAATGAGATTGCAACGTGCAGATTTACATTGCCAGGTTTCCAGAGTAGCATTGTAATCTCATGAACTTGAGCTAAAAGTACTAAAATATCTCGACTCATTGACTGTGTTTATCTGATACCCTGTTTCTTTCAAATCGTACTGACCATAGGTAGCATTGTATTCCTTTAGTACTTTGGGCATTATTTTAAGAAATTATGGCATACACTTAAAGCAAAGTCCAGGGAACTGAAGTATTACTGCATTTGGTTAGTGTGGGCAAGGTCAGGAGTTCTGAGCCCACTGAGTCACAGTAAGAACTATATTTGCATATCCTCAGTTGTCTTTGTACGAGAGAGGGGTTTTTTAATATCTCTAGCCAGAGAGAAAAATAAGGTGTCAGCAGAAGTGTCTGTAACAGCAAACTGAAAGTCATCTAATGCATTGAAGTGACAACTATTGAGATTAACTGGCTGAATTTATTGGGATATGCAGAAACCGCCAGGGACAGATTGTGTTGATTGTTTAAAAGCCCTGTGCGTCAGTCTGGTCAGAAGGAACTGGTGTAGAGGAGCAGTTCAGCAAAGGCCTTCAAGTTGCCCTGGTTTGTAGAGATATAGTGAAGTGTAATTTTCTTTATTTTTTTTTCGTTTTGTAGTGCCTACGTCTTCAAACAGAGTCATACCACAAGGGGCAGACAGTACAATGCTTGCAACAAAGACGGTGAAACACGGGGCCCCCGCTCCCACCGTCACCGTTCCAGCACCGCAAGCAGCCGCTGCCGCAGCTCTGCGGAGGCAGATGGCCAGCCAGGCCCCAGGTAAAGGCTGCCTGGTGGCCCAGCTCACCTCTGGGCAGTTACATGTGGCTTTCACAGGAATTTACTGCTTTCAAAGGAGGAGATCATCAAACAGAGCGTGATGCAGATCTGTTTTTGTTTCTTTTGGCTTCCTCATTCCTGTAAGCTGCAGTACGAAATGCCTGAGAAACTCTCACCTCAGGTGTCTTTGTCTGTGCAGTGACAGAAATGTCGATGACTCTTTGGAGATCCTGGCATGGCAGTTGATCTGTGTGTGGGAAACTCTGTTGGAGAGCAGAGAAAGGATGTCACTGGCCTATATGAATAACTCTTCATTATTATCCATGCAGTTAAAGATCTGAATGGTAAAACAGTTTTAATATCAAAAAGTTAAAGGTGAACCATTGAGTTAAGCCTTGGATTTGCTTGTAAGGTTTTGAGTTGACAGGAGAAAGGTTCCCCAGTTTAAGCTTTTCTCATTTGGTTTTAGATATTTCTCGGTGCTACCCCAGTACTGCAGCATCAGTGCAGAAAAGAAACAAAATTCCATTACTGGTAGAAGAATTGGATTAATTTCTTTCCCTTGCCCAAGGAGAGCATAAGTGCAGAAAGTGGATTAGTGACATGAATTTTGCCAGAGGCTGCGGTATAACTGTGCAGGTCATTTCTGTTAACCTAAGATGTTACAATATGGGCAAGGGAAAGTTTGTAAGAATAATTAGATTGGGTCAACTAACAAGCAGAAATATACCAGCTATATAGAAAGCTGCCTTCTTTGGTGTCCTTATCAAAGGCTGAGATAACAAATGTTTTGAGACAGATACACCACATACCCTCTAGAAACTTGCATGGATTTCTTCTGGAGTTACTTATGGATTTCTTCTGGAGTTACTTACAGGCACCATATTGAATGAAATGCTTAATATGGAAATCATCTTTACTTTTTTTTTTTTTTTTTTTTTTTTTCCTTAAAGCTGTAAGCACCTCCTTGACTGAATCAACTCTGAAGAACGTTCCTCAGGTGGTGAATGTTCGAGAACTCAAGAGTAGTGCATTGACTCCAGCTGTTTCCACGGTAATAGGGTGAGTAGGTGCTCCGGTTCTTTCTGATAACTTTGGGTGGCACTTGCAATAGAGCACATCTGCCGGTGGGGAGCAGTAGTAGTATTTTACATAGTCTGACTATGTAAGGCCTAAAGTGGATGCACTTTAGAGTATTGGGTTTATGGAATGAAAGGAAGAAATATTTTCTTTCCAGGTCATTCAAGGATTTGCTAATGGCTTGTTCTGAACAAACGATGAGACCAGTATTAACCTCCTTCTTCATTAGTCTGTGAAATGTGTTTTAGTGCATCCCCTGCTTTTAGGATCCAGTGATTTCACTGCTAATATGTACTTTGGATCTGGTATCTCTCCAGTCACTACCTCTATTCTGCCTCTTTCTGTGAGGGGAGTGCATCCCTCTGTTGCTGAGTGTGGTCTGTGAGCTGAAGCTGTCCAGATGTTGTTCTTTCTACTTCATCGTCCATTACAGAGAAAACCTTTTCTGGAGTTACACCTCTTCTATCTGTTCCCAGATTCACCCTCTGAGGTGGAACTGTGCTCTGGCTCTTCTGGAAACTGGTCTCAAATTTTTTTATATCAGAATTTGGGTGTCAATAGGGACTGATCCGGTATTTAACCTTGAGTTTGTTAAGATTTCTTGTGAGTTAACTGCAGCACTTGGCTTTCCTACTTCTCTGCCTCCTACAGACAAAAGCCAGCTCAGCTCATTCCAGAGATTTCTGTCTTATCACCAGGCTCTGTCACTAGCCACAGAATTAGTCCTTTTCCCTCTTGTCATAATGACCTTGAAACTGTCTTTGCGTGGAGTTTCTACCGTTGTTTAAGACCCAGATAGTGCATGGCTGGGCTGGGGAGGCAAGGGCACTACTGAAAAGTCTGAGCAAAGTTGGAGTTACTGCATAAAGCAGGATAAACTCAGCACATACATCTGATTATAAGTCCACATGGAGTTGCAGATGCTTTTATTCATATACCTGTGGGCTATATGTGCAGCTTCTGGAACAGTGTCTGTTAAATAATTTCTAGGTTTCATATGTGTGTGTAACTTTCGCTGTCAAAGAAAAAAGGTGAAATTCCTTTGGAGCTTTTCAAAAAGAGAACAGTCTGACCGTGGTGGCACTCAGCTGCTGACCTTGAAATTCGTGGTTTCTTCTACATTTTAATTGGGAAACACTTTGGGAGCTTTTTACTATCTTATTTTCTCCTACTAGTGATAAACTGAGAGGGAGAAGGGCAATGCTGCATCTTTTGAAAGTAAAATTTGCGAACAGCTCTGCTTGGGAGGTGTTGCTAAGAGCAGTGTTATGACCAAGAAGAGTTCTCCACCCTTTGTTTCATCAGAAGTACAATGAAAAAAGTAGAGAGTACTGACTGTACAAGGANGGAGCAGTAGTAGTATTTTACGTAGTCTGACTATGTAAGGCCTAAAGTGGATGCACTTTAGAGTATTGGGTTTATGGAATGAAAGGAAGAAATATTTTCTTTCCAGGTCATTCAAGGATTTGCTAATGGCTTGTTCTGAACAAACGATGAGACCAGTATTAACCTCCTTCTTCATTAGTCTGTGAAATGTGTTTTAGTGCATCCCCTGCTTTTAGGATCCAGTGATTTCACTGCTAATATGTACTTTGGATCTGGTATCTCTCCAGTCACTACCTCTATTCTGTCTCTTTCTGTGAGGGGAGTGCATCCCTCTGTTGCTGAGTGTGGTCTGTGAGCTGAAGCTGTCCAGATGTTGTTCTTTCTACTTCATCGTCCATTACAGAGAAAACCTTTTCTGGAGTTACACCTCTTCTATCTGTTCCCAGATTCACCCTCTGAGGTGGAACTGTGCTCTGGCTCTTCTGGAAACTGGTCTCAAATTTTTTTATATCAGAATTTGGGTGTCAATAGGGACTGATCCGGTATTTAACCTTGAGTTTGTTAAGATTTCTTGTGAGTTAACTGCAGCACTTGGCTTTCCTACTTCTCTGCCTCCTACAGACAAAAGCCAGCTCAGCTCATTCCAGAGATTTCTGTCTTATCACCAGGCTCTGTCACTAGCCACAGAATTAGTCCTTTTCCCTCTTGTCATAATGACCTTGAAACTGTCTTTGCGTGGAGTTTCTACTGTTGTTTAAGACCCAGATAGTGCATGGCTGGGCTGGGGAGGCAAGGGCACTACTGAAAAGTCTGAGCAAAGTTGGAGTTACTGCATAAAGCAGGATAAACTCAGCACATACATCTGATTATAAGTCCACATGGAGTTGCAGATGCTTTTATTCATATACCTGTGGGCTATACGTGCAGCTTCTGGAACAGTGTCTGTTAAATAATTTCTAGGTTTCATATGTGTGTGTAACTTTCGCTGTCAAAGAAAAAAGGTGAAATTCCTTTGGAGCTTTTCAAAAAGAGAACAGTCTGACCGTGGTGGCACTCAGCTGCTGACCTTGAAATTCGTGGTTTCTTCTACATTTTAATTGGGAAACACTTTGGGAGCTTTTTACTATCTTATTTTCTCCTACTAGTGATAAACTGAGAGGGAGAAGGGCAATGCTACGTATTTTGAAAGTAAAATTTGCGAACAGCTCTGCTTGGGAA
This sequence comes from Pampusana beccarii, assembly GCA_013399365.1. NCBI lineage: Eukaryota > Metazoa > Chordata > Aves > Columbiformes > Columbidae > Pampusana > Pampusana beccarii. The sequence continues at coordinate 3,928,378 of VWYH01003732.1, read as the reverse complement.
GTGTTGCTAAGAGCAGTGTTATGACCAAGAAGAGTTCTCCACCCTTTGTTTCATCAGAAGTACAATGAAAAAAGTAGAGAGTACTGACTGTACAAGGACATGAGTGAGTGGTACATATCTGAGATTGGTTTTCACTTGATCTGTAGTTAAAGACCTGTCTTACTTTCAGGTAGTTTTAGGCCGGCAGGATTGATCTCTCTAATTTATAGAGCACCAGCTAGCTTGATATCTCGAAGGCTTTTTACAGTCTTATTTTATAGCTCACCTCATAAACTCTCTAAAAATTCTACCCAAATGAACCTGTGCCTGCCAGTCAGATTCAGCACTGAAATAAAGAGCATTCACCCAGCAAAGTTAATTCATCAGTTTTTGCTACTTCAGACATCCTGGCTCTCTTTTGCTGCCACAGCACACTCTTCGGGTTGTTAAGCAGTAATGATTTTTCAGTTGTTATCAGTTCCTCAGTGACCTGGGTGTATTGGGGGTCCCAGTNGGGAAAAAAAAAAAAAAAAAAAAAAAAAAAAAAAAAAAAAAAAAAAAAAAAAAAAAAAAAAAAAAAAACGCAACAAAAAAACCCCTAACAAACCTCTCTCCACCACTGAAATCAAAATCAGCATTTTCATAGTCTTGTCAGAGGAGCAGTGGGTCAAGTGATCTTGAGACTTTTCTGGGGAAGAGGTCCCATGCTCTCATGAATTTCGCAGCCTTTCCATTGTTTTCTTCTTTGTTCAGTGTTTGTATGAACTTGAAATTCAGAGCTTCTGCTTCTTCTGTTTCATAGTCAGAATTTGCAAATCTGTAATATAGAATATAGGTTAATTTTATCCCAGTTCTTGCCATGATTTTGTTAATGTTTGTGCTACACTTGAAAGACATGAAGTGCTTCCTCTGCACCCCCAGCTTAGTCTCCTTGCTCAGCATTTCTGAGAGTTGCATATACTTGTCTGGGCTCCACACTATAAAGGAAGCTTCTTAAATTTGTTATCCACTAGGCATAAAATTGTAATCTCCTTACCTGCTGATTTTTCATCAACTCCCTGTAAAACAGAAAGGCCTGACTCTCTTCGATGGCAAGAGTGTGTGAAGAAGACTTGATCGTTTAAGTCTAGAGCTTTAAACACATTTGCAGACTTTCTTTGTTAAATGTGGCTGATTCATTTAAGAGGTTTATTCACTAATCAGATTTGTTCGTTTTGAGTTGTGTGTGGAATCTTTAATAACGGTGGTTGTTCAAGACTTGTGGAAGCTGTACTTTTTGAGAGGTGAGGAAGTCCTCTTTTAGACTAGTCATTCATGTAATGTTTTAATTTTTCCTTTTAAGGTCGTCTGTACCTCACTCTGCAGCCCAGGCAGTCCACCAGGTTTTGGCAACTGTTGCTACAAATCAAGCTAAACAGGTATCTTGCTGTAGAACCCTTTCTGTGTGGAAAACTGTACCTGGCTCAGCACAGTTTGGGGATTTAAGCATTGGCGAACATGTTATCTAAAAAATCTCTTTTTGCAGCTTGTCCTGCATTCTTGGCAAACCATTTATTTATCTGTGACCTCAACAGTGTGATGCCAGGCGTATCTTTGTTATGTCTTGCTTTTTCTCTCTTTTGAAGACTTGTAGCTTTCTAATGGCCACAGCCTCGAAGCACTAAGGGTTGCAACTACCAAGAAACTGTATTAGGCTAGATATACCTAAATTTCACCAAAACCCAACAAGAACAACAACAAAACAACCACAAAACCAACACAATTTGGCAGTCAAGGGACAGAGTAGTTTACCTGTCCTGTTATTCTATTGAAAACATTTCTTATTGGTTGACCAGCTGGTATGTTTTATGTCCACACATCAAAAAACCACGCAGGAGTCTTTGTCCATTGGAATCATTGAGCTGTTGCCCATGGAGCCTTACTGGCCTCTGCAAGAGACTCCTTGAAAAAGTTCAGTATTGATCCTGTACTTAGCAGTCAAGACTTAATGGGCATAAGATTGGAGGACATTTCCAAACGCTTCGGTCACCTTCCTCTAGTTTGTTCTTAAGTCATTGCATGACTCTCGTAATACCAGACCGAAGTCAGAAGGACCTTTGTTAATGGACAGACTGCACTGACCTGAAGTGGTTTTGTGTTTTCAGACACCTCTAACAAGCTCACTGAAGGGACAGGCTCCGCCTTCCTCCGTGTGCGCACCCACTCCTATGGTATCTACATCTGGTCCAACGTCATCTGGCAACAAACCCCCAGGTAAGTTGCCTTTGGTGGAGATGGAAGTAAGGCCTGGATGTCTCTTGCCGCCTGTCAGGGTGCACAATCCAGAGAGTGAAGACACTGGGGAAAAAAGATCTGCCTCCACTGAGAGGCTGCTGTGCCAGTTTTGAGGGAGAGAATTGGAAAAGCCAGAGTACAGAAGAGCAGGGGAGTGGTTTTGTGTACAGCCCTATGTTTTGTCTCTGTGCCTGCATCTAGAATTCAAGGACACAATTCTTCATTCAAAGTGGACTCAGAATATCTAACCGTTAACAAGAAATGTTCAAAGTGCATCTACCAAAGGCTACTGTAGTTTGACAGCAAATCAAGAGCAGATGTCTTTGCTGTTTTGTTTTTTGAACATGAAACGTTGCATTTGTGCAGGAAAGTGATTACATCCTGAAGTGACAGGAATAGTTTTTCCGTACGTTGATGTCTGACTTGAGTATTTCTATACCACAGGNTAACCGTTAACAAGAAATGTTCAAAGTGCATCTACCAAAGGCTACTGTAGTTTGACAGCAAATCAAGAGCAGATGTCTTTGCTGTTTTGTTTTTTGAACATGAAACGTTGCATTTGTGCAGGAAAGTGATTACATCCTGAAGTGACAGGAATAGTTTTTCCGTACGTTGATGTCTGACTTGAGTATTTCTATACCATAGGCTGCAGCACCGTAGGAGTACCTGGGCTAGCCTGGAATGAGCTAATTCAGGTCCTGGGTCTGTTGAGCTCTGGGCTCTGTGACCAATTTCAAAGCCAGCTCAGATGCTGTACTCTGCTGTGCACAGCTTAGAAGCTTCGAAGGAAAGGAATGCTCAGTTTACATCAGTCAGTGAACTGGGGGAAGAAGAGACTCTTTGGGAAAGAATGAATTGATTTTAATGTGTATTAGATAATAATGCTTGCATTGGATGGGGTTTTATAAGCCTCTTGCATAAATGTCTGAAATCCATCTCTCTTGCTCTTCTGCCTTTAATCCGTGGATGTAGGTTGCCTCTTAGCCAGGCTAAGAAGCAATAAAAATAACTAGGAATCATATTTGACTTGGCAAACACTTCTTAAATTTTGTTTTATTGAAAATGTTGGCTCCTGAATTTGATAGCGCTCTCTTTATATTTCGAATGTGTTTTGATATGTAGATGAGAAATTATACTGAGAATGTCTTGATTTTTTTAATTGTTTAATTGTCAAGATGATTGCACCTGTCTTTGCTCTGATCAGATATATGTTATTTCCTTACATCTTTGAAATAATTCATGTGTTCCCTGTCATTGTAACAGTAGCAGGAACATTTCTGTGCAGAAATATCAGACCTTGTATAAGTAACAAAAAAGCTTTGTTTCCAAGAGATAAAATTCCGGACTGTGTACAAACTATTCCTTTCTTTTTTGATAGCTGGATGACAATGTGCTTTTTTTATTATTTGTAAGACTTGTTCTTGTCACTTACAGGACAAGGGACAGTAAAAACAGTTACAGCAGTGACTTCTTCTACAGTGACATCAGTCCCAGCAACAACGGCACAGCTTAGCAAAGCGTTCTCGTTTTCTTCTGTGGGGTCTGTATGAACGTTAACGTTTCTTTGTAGTTGTTAAATATGAGTGTATCAGCTGTTACAGCAGGTGTTACCTGCAAGGTGCATAGTGCTGTAAAATGGCACCTGCAAATGATAGATTGGGGGGCAGGGGTTGCACCAGAGTTCTTGGAAGGCCTTGGTGTTTGTGAAAACCTACCTGAGTGGGGTCTGAAGATCTGTGAGAATTTGACACAGTATCATGTTGCTTTGAGATTTTTCAGTTTGTAACTAACCAAGAAAATCAAGAGTAACTTCTGTCTTGCTATGAGCGATCTCCTTTTTTTGACAGGTGCTAGTACCAGTTTTTCTGTTTTGTACATGCACTGTCTCTTAGGTTTTAGCTCTTCTAATTTTAAATAAACTCCAGTCACCACTGTGGCTTCTGCTCTTTCGTGTCCCAAAAGCTGTCAGGATTTGGCGCATGGTGTTCAGCTGCCGAGCTGAATGGGGACAAAATACACAGCAGAAAGGAAAGAATATGGGAGGATGAGGAATGGTCAGAAGAAGTTTGAACTGTCTTTNTGTCGGGATGCTCTGATCTTGAGCTTGGTAGAAGCAGTCCCTGAATACTAACCAGCTCTCTTGGGCTCCTTTACCTTCAAACAGCTTTGCCCACGGGATTTTCCCTAGGAGTTGTTTGAAAAGGCCAAAGTTTGCCTTGCTGAAGTCCAGGGTTGCAATTCTGGACTTCAGCAAGGCAAACTAGGTACCGTAGGAGTACCTGGGCTAGCCTGGAATGAGCTAATTCAGGTCCTGGGTCTGTTGAGCTCTGGGCTCTGTGACCAATTTCAAAGCCAGCTCAGATGCTGTACTCTGCTGTGCACAGCTTAGAAGCTTCGAAGGAAAGGAATGCTCAGTTTACATCAGTCAGTGAACTGGGGGAAGAAGAGACTCTTTGGGAAAGAATGAATTGATTTTAATGTGTATTAGATAATAATGCTTGCATTGGATGGGGTTTTATAAGCCTCTTGCATAAATGTCTGAAATCCATCTCTCTTGCTCTTCTGCCTTTAATCCGTGGATGTAGGTTGCCTCTTAGCCAGGCTAAGAAGCAATAAAAATAACTAGGAATCATATTTGACTTGGCAAACACTTCTTAAATTTTGTTTTATTGAAAATGTTGGCTCCTGAATTTGATAGCGCTCTCTTTATATTTCGAATGTGTTTTGATATGTAGATGAGAAATTATACTGAGAATGTCTTGATTTTTTTAATTGTTTAATTGTCAAGATGATTGCACCTGTCTTTGCTCTGATCAGATATATGTTATTTCCTTACATCTTTGAAATAATTCATGTGTTCCCTGTCATTGTAACAGTAGCAGGAACATTTCTGTGCAGAAATATCAGACCTTGTATAAGTAACAAAAAAGCTTTGTTTCCAAGAGATAAAATTCCGGACTGTGTACAAACTATTCCTTTCTTTTTTGATAGCTGGATGACAATGTGCTTTTTTTATTATTTGTAAGACTTGTTCTTGTCACTTACAGGACAAGGGACAGTAAAAACAGTTACAGCAGTGACTTCTTCTACAGTGACATCAGTCCCAGCAACAACGGCACAGCTTAGCAAAGCGTTCTCGTTTTCTTCTGTGGGGTCTGTATGAACGTTAACGTTTCTTTGTAGTTGTTAAATATGAGTGTATCAGCTGTTACAGCAGGTGTTACCTGCAAGGTGCATAGTGCTGTAAAATGGCACCTGCAAATGATAGATTGGGGGGCAGGGGTTGCACCAGAGTTCTTGGAAGGCCTTGGTGTTTGTGAAAACCTACCTGAGTGGGGTCTGAAGATCTGTGAGAATTTGACACAGTATCATGTTGCTTTGAGATTTTTCAGTTTGTAACTAACCAAGAAAATCAAGAGTAACTTCTGTCTTGCTATGAGCGATCTCCTTTTTTTGACAGGTGCTAGTACCAGTTTTTCTGTTTTGTACATGCACTGTCTCTTAGGTTTTAGCTCTTCTAATTTTAAATAAACTCCAGTCACCACTGTGGCTTCTGCTCTTTCGTGTCCCAAAAGCTGTCAGGATTTGGCGCATGGTGTTCAGCTGCCGAGCTGAATGGGGACAAAATACACAGCAGAAAGGAAAGAATATGGGAGGATGAGGAATGGTCAGAAGAAGTTTGAACTGTCTTTAGCCCTCTAGAAGCCTTATCAGAGGGGAAACAGATGGAGCCCAGTCTGTGTGCATGCTTCTCTCTGCCTCTTTAGTTGTTGGAGAACTGTTCTTGTGCCTGTGTTCCTGACATTGTGCAAGACTGTGCTGGAAATCTGTGTCTCAAAGTTGTGTTGATCATAGGGCTGGAAATGTCAATGCTTTGAGCGAAGTGTCATTCTTTCCCTTTCTCCTCTTTCCTTCTAGATCTGGATTTACTTTTGGCGGTGTCACATCAGCTGCTTCATCACCGACACTGCCCAGCCTCGCTTCATCACAAGGTTAGTTTGGAAGAGTGTGCAAACAGCATCGCACCCCTGCTGAGAGAACACTTACTCTTCCTCATTCGTGTGGTTCTTGTTTTATGTTGCGGTTCTATTATTAAAATTGCAGTAGCTGCAATGTTATATCCATATGCTGGATTATGCCCTGTGATGCACAGAAATCTAGGCCACCTGCCTTTCAATTAAAGAGTAAGCAAAATATTTGCTGCCAAGAACATCTAGGAGATACTGGTTTATGAAAACAGTAACGTTTGTAGTCACTTCCTCTGCTGTCTTTAAGCTGTACATTTTGAAGTTGCCAAGGTGGTCTGACACAGAAAGCTTTATTAAGTGAAATAAGCATTTATTATCGGGAAGGGAATGCTTGGGGTGGCTTGTGTTGCTTCTCAAGTTGAGGTGACAATATATAGGCTGCCTTTCCATTTCATAGATAGATCGTATTTGCCCAGTCTGGAAATAGGGGACCGATATGTCTGCTTTATAATATTCTCAAAGTTTTCTGCCTCTAATTTCAGCCTTGCAGAAGAGACTGTATGGTCAAAAACTCGCTTCCAATGTTATTGGTTCCTCTGATAAAAGATATCACCTCTTCTTACAAATCTTGGGCTTGTTTATATCCTTAGACCATCACAGCCACAGCAATGCTACTGGTGCTCTGGCTTTAAGCAGAGAGAACTAACTTGGCTTAAAGCTTGAAGATTCAGTTAATGTCAAAGCTTAGGTTAATAGCACTGATTAAAGGAGGTGTGGGAGGCGCAAGGGCCAGGCTTGTAAACCAGAGTCTTGTGTGAGGGTGGTTATTTCACGCTGCACTGTGGAATGGTAGAAGCACCTTTCCCTCTGTTAGCTGGTGATGGAAGAACAGAAGGAATTTCAGTGCCTCAGGAGGAGAGAAATGCTATGTTATTCAGTGTCAGTTACTAATATACTTAAATATACTTAACATATTTACAGGATAAAAACCAAGGATAATACCAGCTGTGCTAAGAAGCTTTTGCTTTTTGTTATTTGATCTCTGTGCAGATTTCCTGTACCTTGTCCAAACCAACCCATAGTCCAAATACTAATGCAGTGTTTTCAAGCCAGAATTTGTGTGTGTTTGATGCTCAGAGATGAAACTACAATACGCCAAATAAACCTAGTCCAGTCTCCCCTAAAACTTAAGCAGTTTCACACTGTCGGACATCAGTATAAGTGGACCTAATCTGGCAATTACATTTCAGAGCTTTTCTCTAGTCTTTCAAAGCTGAAAACAGGCTGCATAGAAACTGGTTGGTGGTCTATAAGTAGTTGATTTTGTAGAGAAATATTTGATTCTGTAGACTTTTCAAGTGCCATGAACTATTTTTATGACCCAAACTCTGTTCTGAGCCTTTGGTTTAAACAGAGAGTTCTGTAGTGTGTGTCAGGAATTGTTTAGTTGAATCAAGAAGGGGTGAAAATGGTTAACAGCAAATGGTCTGTAGTAACCAGGTCTCTTATGGTTTTATCAAACTCTTGAAAAAGAGATGGGAGCCAAAGGCTGAAATTGTCTGTACTCAAATAGAAGGAGAGTTAAATGAAGTGACATGGAAGTAACAGTGTTTGTCACTTCAACACTGTCCATAAAGGTTTCAGATGTCACTGTTGTCTCCTGAATGCACATGGAAGTGGCGGTTTCCTGATGGTCCGAAGCTTTATAGTTCTGAGGCAAGAGCACTGTCTCTCTAACTAAAGCACTCTCTAACTGAAGCACTAAAGCATGCTGTTACTGTGAGGATGAGAAATGAGCGTTGTGTACCATAACTCAGTTTGTAACTTCTGTCTCTCTCACTTACAGCCCCTGCTAAAGAATCCACCCAACCTGATTCATTTTCACTTGCTGGGAGTTCCAAATTTGGAGTAGCGGCTGAGGGCTCCTTTGCTTTTGGGTCCTTCAAGCCAACAAGTGCTCCAGGAGCCTTACTAGGAAATAGCTCCTCAGCAGATAGCACCCAGTCAAACAAACCTGCTGCAACATCATCTCCTGCTCCCTCCACAGCCTCTGGCAAGTTGGATATATCTCCATCTAAACCAGGAGATCAATTGTTTCAGAGCAATCTAGCTGGTGAAACTCTTGGAAGCTTCTCAGGACTACGGGTTGGTCAAGTAGATGAAAATGCGAAGACCACCACTAAAGCGCCGTCTACCAGTGTTGCAGGAGCACAGTCAACAAAAGTATCTACAATACCTTCTGGGTTTACTTTTGGTGCTCCCCTGTCGTTAGGAAAAGCTGGAGAAGCTGCTTCAACATCAGGCACATCAGGTGGCACGGCATCCTCGGCCATCAGCACTAGTGCCACGGGCAATCTCTTTGGCAACGTCCAGATAGCCAGCACAGGGTCTTCTGGGGTGTTTAATCTTGGAGGCTCTAGTGGTAACAAACCCCCCTTTTCATTTGGTATTCAGCAAGCAAACAGTATGAGCACGTCCACCTCTACCCCTTCTACTCTCTCTGCTTCAACATCTCTCTCATTTGGAAGTTTCTTGAGTTCATCACAAACTGCTGTCCCCGCCACAACTCCTAATAAGGGTGCAGGGGATGCCAAATTACCGCCTGTGACAGAAAAGCCATCTGAAAATGAAGCGGCAGCAGCTGGCTCTTCACCTCCAATGCCGCAGTCGTCTCAGCCACAGGTACAGCTTTCGGAGCCTGTTAAAGAACCTGCTTTGCCCCAGGCCACGGCCGGGGATGCCGGCTCTGTGGGCTCTGGCACCACACTGGCAGCACCTCCCTCTGATGCTGTTGCTGCTCCTGCCTCCACAAGTGATGTGAAGCCACCGGTGCCTCCCACCGTCTCTGCATCTGCCCCACCAGATCAGAACATCTCAGCAACAACCTCCACGACAAACACTGTCTCTCCTGCAGAAGCAACAAATGTGTTGGCTGCCACCTCTGATGTTACTACGTGTGTTCAGAGCCCGACTGTTGGTGCCTCTGTGTTTGCCCCCACGTCTGCAGGTTCCTCAGTGTTCTCTCAGCCTCCAAGTTCCAGCTCTTCTGGCTCAGCGTTCAGCCAGCCCGCTGGTGACACAGCTGCCACTCCTGCCACACCACCTGTTTTTGGACAACTCCCAGCAGGTACCACGGCATCCTCTCCATTTGGGCAGCTCACCACCAGCACCTTGTCCACTGCCACCGCTACCACGCAGGCTGCCAGCTCTGCTTTTGGTACCTCTGCTTTTGGCACCACCACTACCGGGGGCTTTGGTCAGCCAGCGTTTGGACAAGCACCGACCTTTGGGCAACCAGCGAGCAGTTCTTCGGGTGGTTTTACTTTTAGCCAGTCTGGGTTTGGGACAGTGCCAGCTTTTGGCCAGCCAACGGCTTCCACGGCAGCCTCCAGCAGCGGCAATGTTTTTGGAGCGCCGGCTAGCACCAACAGCGCCAGCTCCTTCTCCTTCGGACAGCCGTCTGCCAGCACGGGAGGTGGGTTGTTTGGCCAAAGCAGCCCTCTGGTATTTGGGCAGAGTGCCGGATTTGGGCAAGGAGGATCCGTCTTTGGTAGTGCTGCCGCCATCACTACTACGACGTCATCTGCTGGGTTCAGCTTCTGCCAGGCTTCAGGTAAGAACAAACCACAGGGAGACGCAAGACATTATTTGATGCTATTTTCTTTCCCCTGTGACACTTCACAGTTTTTGCTTTGTATTTTTTGGTTTTGTTGGGGTTTTTTTGTTTGTTTGTTTTTAATGAGTAAAAATAGGAGCTACAGTGTGTGTGAGCGGGAGGCTAATGTTGGAGACCAAAGAAGCTTTTGCTCTGCTTCACTATTCATCAGTAGACCTCTGAATGTCGTCTTTTCAATCCACTCTTGCATTCTTTTTATACTTAAGTCTACCTCGACTTAATTTTGAGTTATGTATTGTCCTGTCTGTTGCACAGTAAGTGTAAAAGGTATTAAACTAGTATGTTGTTGTAAATTGTCACACTGGAGTGCCAAGGCAGCTCTGAGTTGATAACCAAGGCACAGATGCAGCGCTTCCTTCGGTCGACTCTGTTGAGTATGTGCGACACTGGATGTATAGCCAGGTATAGTACTGTATCACGATCTGGGGAGGCAAAAAAAATCTGTTAAACCCTCCAAGTGACAGGTTAGCAAGGAACTAATCTGTTAAATCCGGTTTTGCATTTGGAAAGACCTCAAAATTAAATATAACATGACCACCAGCTACCTGTCTACACAGTTAAATGCAATCCTTGCGCAGACCAAAGCTTCTTTGTCAAGTCTCCTTTTGTTCTCCGTGTTGCTACAATATTTTGTTGGTTTTTTCCAAACCTTTGTCTGTACAATCTTCGGAGAGATCTCAGGGATAAGTAAAAAGTACATAGTAATAATAGAGAACATGTATTTCCAAGCAAGAAAAACTAATTGGGTTCATTTAATTAAAAGTGATGGCACTGTAGGCAAACCGCTTGCTGATTTTTAACTACAGTAACGGAGAATAGTTAAATTGGGGGAAGTGAACTCTGCTTGAGGAAAGGTGTTCCTAATTATAGAAATGCAAGTTGAATTACAAAATGCACATTTAAATGAACTGGGAAATGGAATGAGGAGTTCTTTTTTTAATCAAAATATTTCATTATCTATAACGGGAATCTTTAGGAAACAAAGCTCAGCTCCTCCCTACAGAAGGGAAATCAGGATGCTACAGCGCTTGTTCAAGACTTCCAGCATCCTTATAGCAATATTAACAGAAATCCAGTTCTCTTATGTTGTTAGCAACGATCCCACAAGTGAAAAAAACCTTTTATTTTCTGTTTGTTTTCATGTTGGCCAAAGAGAAAAGGAGAATGACTTTCATATAAACTTCCAGTGGAATTTATTATTTGTGTGTTGGCACATACTTTAAATTTGTCCAGCTTAGATACATTTGGTAACATCATTTGTATCTCTGTTTTAGCAAGGGAGACCTGTCCTTTCCCTGTTCTGGACTAGTGTCACCTCCCTGAATTGTCTTACACCCTAGTAATGGTTCTGGTGGTTTATTTTCCTTTCTTTTCTTGGCAGGTTTTGGTTCTAGTAACACAGGTTCTGTGTTTGGGCAGGCAGCGAATACTGGAGGCACTGTCTTTGGCCAGGCAAGTATTTATTGTTTTTGCAGAAACATGGGACTGTTACATATCGTTGACTTGTTCAGGGTTCCCTACCTATTTCTGATCTATTAAAAAAATTAAGAAATACAATTTGACATGCTGCATAAAAAGCATCTCAGTCTGTACTGAAGATATTTGCCATTGTAGGGGGCAATAAAACAGCATCTGTATTGTTTTCCAAGGGATATGGAGAGACAAATGTTTTACCACATGCCAGATAAGATAGAGACGTTGTAAGTCACCTGCCTTTGTTCCATGCTAAGTGGAACGTGGACAGTGTAAGCAAGTTTCAAAAGCATGATTCTGTACCGTAGATAAGGTTAGGAGAGACTTAAATAAGATTTTATCGCATTACACGTTAGAAGGTAATTGCTTCCTGGTTCATCAAGCCCTTCATACATTCAGCAGAATAGGCCAGACAGAAAAATCAGCCTTGGGGGAATGTGCAGCTTTGATTTCTCTTAAATCGCCTTTTTGTCCTTTTTCGGTCCTAGCAGCCATCTTCTTCCGGTGGAGGCTTGTTTGGAGCTGGAAGTGGTGGGAGAGGTGGGGGTTTCTTCAGCGGTTTGGGAGGAAAGCCGAGCCAGGATGCAGCCAGTAAGAATCCTTTCGGTTCCTCCAGTGGAGGCTTTGGATCTGCTGCTTCCCAGAGTAAGTGAACAAAACAAGAATACAAAACGTGCTGTGATTTCCGTCTGCTTTTGCGATTCCATCTGCTTTTCTGCCATTAGTTGTCTTTGAGTAAATTCTGTGTTAACGTGAAAGGCTTCCAGGGGTAACAGAGAGTGTGCATGATGTGTAATCCAGAGTTTTTCCTTTTAGGTTTGTAGAAAGTAAGTAGGGAAGCCGTTGAAACAAACAGATGCAAGAAGTGCAAAGAATATCTATATTCTGTAGGGAATTCTTGGCTAAATTCTTCTTCAAAATTGAATACTCTAACCTCTTGTCACTGAATTTCTGCTTCCAAGTTGGTCGAAAGATACAAAGCTTTAGTTATTTCTCATCTGCCCTAACTGTTAAAATTGTTAAGAATCTTATTCTCAAGCGAACCCAAGTTAAACAAGTGCATGATGGATAGCAGTTTCTTCAACCTTGTCCTAAAACTGTCTGTCTTTATGCAGCACATGCAAGGTGTTTCATCAAAATCTGCTGTAATATATGGATAAGCTCTCAGTCATTTTTCATGTCCAGGAGGAGATGTGAATTTTTTCAGTCACATGGATGTAGTGAAGAAGAACAAATATTCTCAGCCGTTCAGTTGGGGATGTAGTCTGTTTTGGTGAGGAAGCTCAATTGTAGAGTTCCTTTTATCAGTTTTTACCCAGATTTGATAGACAGGGTGAGTCTCTCCAGATAAACTCTTACAAGCATCATGAAGGCTGGGTAGATGAGAGAAATCGCATTAAAACCCTCTTTTGGAGGAGGAACTCGGCGCTTGTCCTTCTTTTGCTCCAATTGTCGGCTAAAAGGCATCAGTCCATGTGTGTTTTGGCTAAATCAATCTGCACGTGAGGTGCCAAACCAACCCTCGCACGTGTTGCTTCTTGCCCAGCCAACCAACCTGACAAAAGGAGGCGTGAAAAGTAGTTAAGACTGTGTTAAAGCCACACTCAGGTTCCTTTGCACCAGGGACTTTAAGGGACTATTAGGATTTCTTTTTTTTTAGAAGCTATAAAGGATTAACTGTAAGTGCAAGAATCGATCACTGTCTATTAGTGTAAAGACTTAATTTTTTTTACTGCCAGAATTGAGTTAAAAACACATTAGTCTTGAGTTTTCTGGGCTAACAGGTAATATTGTAAAATTTGAGCATAGATGCACGTATGGTGTTGTCTGCTGTAGCAATTAGTTTGAAATACTAGCGGGCTCTCTTGTGCCTTTCCTGTGCAGCTATTGCAGAGCTGTGCTTGTTATGTACATTTGTATGTCTCAAAAGCTATTCAGAGTGACTTCTTAACTGTGGCTTTTATTTAATGACTGCCTTGCTTCATTATTTCATCTCTTTTGACTTGGGTTTGGCAGAAAGGGAAAGCAGAAGGGGTAGAGTCCAGCAGGTAGAAAGCAGCAAGAAGGGAAAACAGTGGCTAAGATGTAAAAGTGGGGGAGCAAAGGAAAACTGTGGAGTGAGCTGCAAGGGGCTAGAAGTAACGCTTTGAGTCTTGGGAGACCAAATCCATTTATTTTATTACGTCTTTAGTGATCCATTGGGATGAATGGTTGAGGTCGGTTCTCTAACCTTGCTAATTTAGTCCTCCTTGATTGCAGTGCTGGGTTTTTTGATGAAACAAATCAGATGGTTCACCAGAGAGCAGCTTTGATTATTCTGTGTCTTGCCACTAGGTGCTAAAAAAAAACTGTGTAGCCTCGTGAAAGATGAAAATTTGTGTCATTTTTCAGTAAGGCTGGAAAAGTTTGGCACCTGCTTTAAGGTCCTGACAAATAGTCATGTTAAGAAACACTGGCCATTGCCAGAATAGTTGAGAATCTTTAATTTGTAGCGGACTGATACTTGTGGTGTTGAGAGAGGCTGGTTCTAGCTGCTGTGATTTCTCACTTGATGGTTTGTCTGTTAGTGACTGTGGTGCAGGATGCAACTAAACAAATCATCCATCCTGTGATTTGCTAAATTACAGCAATAAAGGGCTGTTAGTGGTCCATCTGGTCCAGAATGGCTGGGTGGAGCTACAAAACCCTGTCGGAAAAGGGGAAAACTTGTTTTCTCTGCAGACTGCTGTTCTCAATGCATTTGTTTTGTGTTTGGGGGTTGGGGAAGTAAAAGGAGTTTCCGTTTCTCTTGATCCGGTTAATGAAGTGTAACATGGAATATTGTCTGTTATGAACTTCACGAGTATTTTTTCTCCCCAGATTCGTCCAACTTATTTGGGAACAGCGGAGCAAAGACCTTTGGATTTGGGAGCTCGTCTTTCGGAGAGCAGAAGCCTACGGGCACGTTCAGCTCTGGTGGGGGAAGCGTGGCCTCGCAGGGCTTTGGGTTCTCCAGTCCAACTAAAGCAGGTACTTTGTTAACCCCCAACACTTATCTCTGAGCTATATAGCAGAGGCCCAAAGCTTCAGGCAGAGCAAAGCTTTTCTCCTCTAACCTCAGACTGTTCCTACAGTGAACACTGCAGTTGGGTGTCTGCTCCACATGTGGGTATTGCTTTCTGCTCGATAGTGGACCGAGTTTCTTATCTGTTATTTTTGCTAGAGGAGGAGGAGGACATTGCTGAGGGAAGTTCTTTCATTCACCCAGTGACTCTTCCCTTGCCTTTGATTATTTTGGTTTCAAAATTCTTCTTGAGATGGGATTTTCAAGAGGTTTCTGCAGAAGGCACATGCACTCACACAGAGCCCCTCAGATCCTTCCCTCCTCTGCTTGTATTTGCTAAATATTGAAATGGTTGATGCCTCTTCTTCTCCCAGCTGCAGTGGAAGGGTTTACTTTTTTATCCCCCTTTGCCTTGGTTTCACTACTTGTGTGTTTCATTTCCTTTCTCCAGTATTTGTTAATATCCATTGCAAAAGAGAGCGTATGCTGAGCAAAGCTTCAGCCCCTGTGATAAATACTCTAACTTCCTAGAGATAGAGGTAGCAAGATACCTGATCTGTATTTAAATAATTCAAGCCTAGCGTTTATTTTTTCCAGACCTTTTGTGTTTACAGCCAAACAGTGTCCATTACCTTGACATAGACTGGAATTTCACCCAGGGTATTGAAATGCGTGGTGGTATCCCAGTCCCCAGCACTCGTCAAACAAAGAGCAGGTGTCCTTCACATTCCACGGTGTCAGTTAGAAACAGGCCAACAATATCAGCAGATGAACACAGAATAAAATAGTCTTGGTAGAAGTCCATACCAAATTGCAGAAGGCAGCTAAACCATGGACAGGAATTGCCAAGAGCAGAGTTCAGTTCTTGGTTCCCCACAGGAATCATTTCCACCACTTAAACCAGAATTAAATAATACCCTACCTCCTGAATCTTCTTCCATCACTGGAGCACCTCAAAAACAAGCTTGCTGTCTACTCTCTGATCTTAAGAACTGGGGAGAGTTACCTGTTGCATTGGGGAATTCTTGCAGTTCCAACATTTGCATGGATCAAGTGCTATGCTCAGGAAAGAACATTTGTCCAGACTTTTAGGTTTGGAGCCAGGGTAAAACGCTGCAACCAAACCACAGCAGCAAACGTTCATGAAGTTGTCCTTTACGGGAGACTTTTCATTCTGCATTGTTATAGTCAGTTCATTTGGAGAGTAACTTGTTGAAATGCTGATGAGCAGAGCTTTACTTTAAAACTGACTACATAAGCTAAGCTTTATTTCTGATAATAAGTGCTAGTTTTATGATGAAGGTTGGATTTGTCTTTTTTATAATAATAGAAGCATCAGTCTATCTCTGTTGTATGTACTCTTACTATAACTTGGTTATTGTGCATGCTCTCTATCTCACGATTAAGATATTGGTCTTTTTTGTACAAAGCAAATAGAAATTCCTTCCCAGTGTGCAAGCGTATATGCTATATCACCACTTCTTAGTACAACTCTGGGAACTGAGTTGATTTTGTGCTCAAATGTTCAAGCGACCCGGAATGTGGTTTTCTTTTGAGTAGTCTCTTAATTCAGTTGCAGTTTTCTGCATGCGTTTGGGCACTTTTCTCATCCATTTATTTTGTCACACAATACTCTGCAGTTTGGAAGCTTTGTGGCAGTTACTTTTGTAAATAACGCTGTGTCCATATGATAAGATGAACAACCTCATTATGGAGATTGTCTACTTTGAAACCTAGTTCTTGCTTTTCTGCATTATTTTTTACGTGACGTTCTCGTCCCTTTTTTTTTTTTTTTTGCCTCTGTTTTGCTCAGGTGGCTTCGGTGCTGCTCCAGTGTTTGGCAGCCCTCCCACTTTCGGGGGATCCCCTGGGTTCGGAGGGGTGCCAGCATTCGGTTCAGCCCCAACCTTTTCAAGCCCTCTGGGCTCAACGGGAGGCAAAGTGTTCGGCGAGGGTACAGCAGCCGCCAGCGCTGGAGGATTTGGGTAAGCACCAGGGGCTGGGGAAGCAATATTCTTGCATGACAAAAACTATTGTGCTTTGTTACCTCTACGTTAACATAAAAAATGTATTCTGTGATTGATTGCTAAACTCCAGGTGTCCTTGGTTTGCTTTTTTTGTTGTTTGCTTGGTTTTTAAGGCATAAAACAAAGACATGAACCCCCGAGGAAATGATGTGTGTGATGTCGTTTTAATGCTGAAACTACCACGTTGCATCTTTAGCTTTAGGGATTGCGGGGGGAAATGTGAATCATCTTGCAAGTGTCTAAGGGAATGCAGGAGTATTTTCTGTGTGCACACTTGCTGGGTTCGGATCTAGGCTTACAAACTGTCTAGCACAGAAAAATAATAAATATCGTTATCCGTGACTCTGTCTAGCCACCTTATCCATTGTGAGGTTTCAGCTGGAGATCCTGATGAGAATTCAGTCTGTTCTCTCACCTTTGGGGGGTGGGAGGAAGCATTTGTAACAGTCTGTGCTCCCAGAGCAATTTATGTTTATCCCACACTGATTGTTTTTACCTGTTTCTTTATGCCTTGAGCCTGTACTTGGCACCAGAGCAGACAGCACTTTATTCCTTGTTTTGTTCAGCAAATACAAATTCAGCAATAGGCAGCGAACACACTTCAACACCACGCTACCAGCAGGCAACTCTCTGCCGTGCCCTACGATTACATTCAGACCAAATAGACCCAATTAAAAAAATAAAGTAAAAACCTTCCAGTGAAAAGAGGAAACTGGATGTCTTTCCAGTCTAAGTGTTTACATATTTCACAAGTGTTTGTCTTTGGTTTCAGGAGGAACTGCCTTTACATAAGGCACATTAGACCATCCAGAAGTGTAAGTTGTTCATTCCCCGTGAGGTTGGGCAGGAACCCATTGGCCAGGGCACCCCTGCGCTGCAGGAGCTTCACCTGGGTTCTTCCGCAGCTTTACAAAGCTCCAAATCTCACCACAAAATTCTGAAGAATAGTTTAATTCTGTGGTGTAATGTAGCACATGTACAGGACTCCTTTTCTGCCTTTCTCTTGGAGAAAAATTTTACAAACCCCAAATCCAGAAAATTTACTTGCAGTACGTGATGCGGTATTAGTTCCTGAGAACACCCTGCTAACTTGTGATTCATTGCTGCTTCAATTCTGAAAAATCTGCATCACTTGATAAATATCTTCAGTATCAAAAATAGAAACCACTATACTTCTTCAAAGTCTGCAATTCAGACTGTTTGTGAGCAAATAATGTTTTGCTTTCATCAAGTAACCTCAAGTGCCTCTCAATTCTGTTTTGTATAGGAGCTTTGCAAAAGACATGAAAATCTGGGCAAGATAGGTTTGATTTGCTTGTTACCAGGCAATGACTGTACCTCGTGCCTTTTATATGTTTAAAAAAGTAATCTGTTCATAGCTGAAGCTGTTTATGTGCTCCAAGTGTGCTTAGCATTTTTCAACAGGCATGTTCTTCTAGTTGCAACTGCAAGAAGCGGTTTGAACCGCGAGTTTCCTTGTCACTGTTTCACCGGGTAGACATGATTTGTGTGTTTAGCGGCACAGTCCTGATGAGACGGAGCACTGTAAAAACCTCTCCTTCTCAAATGCATCACCCCCTCTTGCTTCTTTCAAAAAACACCTACAAAACCTGTTCTACCCTTGCTGGAAAAAACACATTTGTGGTTCTGAGCTGAAGTTTTCTGCAAGGTACATGGCTCAAGAGCCAAAGCAGAGGCGCAGGGGATGGTTAGCGGGGCCAAAGACGCAAAGTCACTGAACTGCCCGTTGTATCTTGTGCTGTGTGTGGCAGTAGCGTGTGTACGGTTGATGGTGGCTGAGATAAGAGAGGTGACGTCCTTTACCAGGTGAGTTGTTTGTCACACTGCCACAAGGGCTGTCTGTTATCTGGAGAGATATGTTTTGATGTGGGTTTTGTTTATTGTTTTTAAAGTCGTCTAGATCTGGGTGGATGGAGAGGTGGGTTCACGTGCTGTCAGCTCGCATTTTAAGTCAGAGCTTAAAGCGTGAAAACTACACACAGCATGAATTAATACATTCTATTTGATGGCTGAAGTTGGTATTTCTAAGCACTTGAAAATATACCCTGTGTAAGCATGAACGTATTTGCCCTTGTGCCTGATGTACATTAAGAATGTAGGCTGAAACAGACGCTTGTATTTCCAATATTCTTTCCCAAACCTGGCAGCCTGTTTCCAGAATGAACAATTATTAAGTATTCACATTGGGTGGTCTCACTCTTCTGATGTATCCTTGTTTAAGGATTGCACTGTTCTCATTGCAGGTATGAGAACAGACTTCCAGGGTAAGTGGGAAGATGCTTGCAAACATAATTTTTCTCTTGAAATGGCAGGTTTGGCGGTACCAGTAACAATACAGCGTCGTTCGGCACACTAGCAAATCAAAATACCCCGACGTTTGGATCGCTGTCGCAACAGGGCACTGGTTTTGGCGCACAAAGCAGTGGATTCTCAGCTTTTGGCACCAGTGGAGGAGGTAGGAGAAGCTAAAATACAATGAACCTAACAGGCCCCATGTCTCCAGTTTTTCCTGGAACTGAGGTGTGACTCCTTGGCTCCCCATCAAAAATCTGCCTGGTTCTGGTCCTGCTATAGGGAAAGCACCATGACCTTGAGAACAGAGCTGCAGGGTGGGGTGTAGCACCTTCTTAGACTTTATCTCCTAATTCCATCACTGATTTGCTGTGGCGTGTCAATAAATCACTCTTCTGCTGCACGCCTCATCAGATTATTGCTTTTCGCTCCTTTTTGTGGAGTTGTTCTTTCTTCTCAAAGGAAAATATTGAGAAATAACAAATATCTCTTCAGTACCATAGGCATGGGTATCCGTGTGTAAGTATTTACTATCAAAAGAATATACGCTGCAAAATTGAGCTAGAACACCAATAGCCGACATTTTATCTGCTGTAATTCAGTGAGGGTGCAGTGGGAGCGGAGCCTTTGAGAGGTGACACATCCATTGGTCAGCCTGTCACCGCTGCCTTCCGCCAAGCACAAACTCCATCTAGAGAGCGCAGCCCTGTTTTCGTGGAGAGGTGAATAAACCAGGCACATTTTGTGTGGTTGCTGCTAATGAATGGCTGCAGCTGATGAGCAGCGAAAGCAAAGCCCTCTCAGGAACTCTCAAGTCACTCTTCTTCTAGATGGAGATTTGACTTTCATTGTTTGCCCATCATTCCTTCCCTGGCCTAAGGCAGGAAAGAAATGTTTTTTAATCTGTGTGTGGGAGGGGACGTTTACTACAAATCTTATGCATTCATTTTACCTTTTAACAATTATTTTTCCAATCTTGCATTTCTTTTCAGGGTTTGGTTTCGGATCATCTAACACGTAAGTACCATTTTATGTCTAACTCTTCATTAAAAATACAAATAGAACCAGAATAGAAGAGCCGAATGGTTTACAAGAGCAAGCTTTGAAAGTAGCAGTAACATACTAGTTCTGATTTCATTTTTAGAGGCACTGCATAGAGCTCAAAGCATGAGCTCTGAACACGTGCGTTCCAGGGAGGTTCATCTTTCATATAAGAGAGAATTTTCAGTTAGATCACGCTCTTTCTCCACTTCTTGAGCACATGATGTGTGTGCACAAGCTGTGTGTGCGAATCTAATATCTGCTCCATTTGTCAGTTTGAAACAAGGAATGGAGTAAACTGGTACCTTTCTGGCTGATCTGAGATCCTGATTTACAGTTAGAGGACGGGACTAGGATCTGAGGTTAACTCTGCCATCCCCTCTGCCACTGACTGCGGGGTTGCTTGAGCAGGTTTCCTTTACTTTGTTTCCCTGTCACGCAGAAGAAGCGTGTGTGTGTCCAGATGGTAGGCTCTAGAATAAGCACAATTACATCTAGTTAGTGTGTGTTGATGCGGTCTCAGGTGAAAGGTGCTGGAAATACCAATGAGTTCTCATAATTAGCTTCTGATACTAAGGAGACTGAAGTTTTTTTGAGAGATCTGCTGAATTAATACTGTGTGAGACTCTAGCACTCATTGCTGTGCTGGTTTTTTCTTGCTCCACAGATCTTCCTCTGGATTTAGTGGATGGAGAAGCTAAGAGCATCCTGAGCTCTCCCGTAGAACTGTGCTGTAGCTCCTGTGTTCATGAGTCACCTACACGATCAATATCCAAACAGCTTTTCTTTCAAATACAAGTTCTCAGACTTTTTTTTTTTTTTTTAAGAAAAAGATTTTGCTTATTTTTATGCAACACTTATTCTCGCTCTATATTAAACTATTTTATCTGTCTTGATGTTATTTGTGTTGGAAGGGTTTATCTCGCTGGGTCTAGAAGAACTAGCTGTGTGCTGTGGTTACCAGCCCCGTACTGGACCTGGCTTTCTGGTGTTCGTCCCTTGCCTAGACAACAGAGTAGCTCGAGTTGGTTCCTGATATAAACCAGCGCGTTTTTCGTTAAAGAGAATGACCGATTATCCTGGGCTCTTAAGAAGGGGCTGAAGTTTGCCCTGCTAATTTTAAGTATAGGATGGGGCACATGCTTATCTCACTGAAGTGCTAAAACTGAGTCATGTGTGAGCCAGAGGCTCAGTGGAGAAATAGGAAATGATCTGAGGAGAAACTGGCAGCGCAGAACACGTTCCCATGGCAGTAACATTCAGCAGGGAGGTGGGAAGTAAAAGCTCTCCTATTTTTACCTTTCTGTAAATTTTACAGAACTCAGAAAGTGGAACTCAGGTTACAGGGAGAACTTCTGGCTCTGGAATTAGAAGTGTGAGCTCCAGAGGCAATAGTGATTTTGCAGCTTATGGCTTTGGCTGTTGGATTCTACTGTCAGCTACATTTTCTTCGAACATGTATGAGATTGTACCTTTTCCCTGTAGCTTTTGGCTTTAGTCAATAACATTTGTGAAATTCTCCTATGTTTATACTGAGCAAATGTTTTCAAGAATGCCCTGAAGGCATTCTGGACAAACACTTTCTATTCGATGCATCTGACCTCCATAAAACCTCTAAATGATGTAATGGGTTTTTGTTGCTCTGTGAAAAATGCATTTGAATTACCAGCTTATGTATTAGTTGAATACATGCAGATTGGATGGGTTTTTGTTGTTCCTGTTAGAACATTTTGGGGTACTTCTGCTTTTTCTATTTTCAGCAGAAATATATATATATATATTTTTTTTTAGTACCACACAATATGATGCCAAGTGTCATTTTTCTGGTTTGGTGGGCATGTGGTCACTTTTTGGAATTGAAAATAGTTGATAACTGCTTATTTTCCTGTGTAGTGTCATAAACTAAATGCTTACATCTATCAACAGCTCCTGAAGAAATCGCTTTTTTCAAGTCAACGTAAAAAGTTGGCGTTTGACCAACTCCTGTCCTAGTTGTGCAGAGTGTCCTTCCTGTCTCTGCGCCTGGCAATGACGTTGGGTAGGTCCCGTTTGGAAAGGAAAGCACTGAAATATGGGGAATATAGAGTACAAGGAGGGCTTATTTTTATACGCGGAGAGGCTTTGCGAGGCCACGGGCTGCGCAGGTTTTACGGATGCCCTGGATTTCATGCGCTGTTATCGGGGCTTTGTTTAGAACCTCCCTTCCCCTCATGGAAGAGAGCGGGTGCCAGTGATCCAGAGACCACAGCCCTGAACTGAGGAGAAAACTGTCTGGAATTTGTTGGTTTGGAGATGGAAAAAGCAGCCGAAGGTAGGTTGATGGGTGTTCTCCTGGACTATACAACATTTCCTAAGGCCTAGAAGTGCTATTGCTGTTCTGCTTTCCTTCCTCTTTATAAATAGCAGCCGGCCCAAACCATTGACCTTAAATTCTTCGCATTAATCTCCCCTCGCTGCGGCATGCGACACCTCCCAGCCAGGCCCTATCAGCTGCGCTCCCCCCGATAGCGAATAAACCTCTTGCTATGGAGAAGATTGGCTCGGTAAGAATGCGATGTTGGCATGCGGAGCCATTTAAAGGTTCTTTTTTGGAATGATGGGAGCAGTTGGGGGCTGTCCCTGCTGTGCTACCTGTTTAACTCCTTTACGCTCTGCAAGTGAAGGGCTGTGAGAGCGGCCGCAGATCCCACCTGAACGTGCATTTTGCTGGAAACGCTTCCAGAATCGCGGCTGAAAATCCAACCCCCTGAACTATCTGCCCTTGAGAAGCGGGTGCTGCTCCTGGTTTCCATAGCAGCTGCTGGAGAGGCTGATCGTGACCACGAGCCTACAGGAATATGCACCAAATGTAGCGAAGTCGACTTTGAAAAAAATCTGCATTTTTATTAGGTGACTCGAGGACCTGGCAAGTGCCTGTTGGTGGTTGCCAGGAGCTGTTCTAGCCTCTCTGGGTTAGGTGGCCTGTGATCTCGTGGCCCCCATCCAGGTTTTTGTGGACAGATGTCCACCAAAGAATAAAGCTGCTAACACGGAAAGCCGCTGTCTGGGCAGACCCGGTAAAGGAGCCAAGGACTAGCCAGGCTTGGAGCCCTCGTTTCATTAGTTGTGTTGTCCGTGCTGGTTAATCCCCAACTAACTAACAGCAACTGTTCCACCCCTACTCTGGAGGAGCTTATAATTTTATCTGCGCTAATGTGGTTGTGCCTTATTTTCCCTGCTGTTTCAGTTTGAGAAGAATTTTTCCTAGGCTTTTAGCTTAATTATTCCTAGTGAAAGAGCACATTTAATTTTTCCTCTCCCGAGACGTGGCTGTGGCCTTGAGGCGGTGGGAAGGCGAGCGCTGGGGATGCTGCGCTGTGGCAGAGCACTGGTGCTGGTACAGACACGGGGGGCATACGGGGGACCTCCCCAAACCCATGGAGAGACCAGGCCAGGGATTTCTGCTTCCTTTGAAGGCTAAAAAGCAACACAGAAATGTGCCTTTTTCTGGAAAAAAAAAGGTAAAAATGTAGCTTTGTCCCAAAGAGGCACAAAAAGAAGAATTATGTCCTGTTTTGAAGGTTTTTACTGAGCAATACTTGGTATTCCAGAATATGGGTGGCTCGCAGAGCACCAGTGCTTTTGGCTATGCTGGTTCTGTCTCGGCTGCCCGAGGGCTGCGTGGTGACTCCGTCCTGCACCGTCCCCACCTCAGTTTTCTGCAGCTCCCAGTAGGTCACGAAGCTCCTTCTCTGCAAACGCTTCTCCGGCTCCCGCTGCCCAGCCGGGAATTCTCCGTACGGGGCTTTATCACACGCGGGCACACTTTGTGCTGCCAGTGTCGGTATCTGAGCTCATTCCCTGAACAAGAGATAAAAATTAAGTTGTGTGTTGCCAGAAAACTCAAACACTACAGCAGGGGCGTTGCTGTGACGGTGTTCCTGCACCTTTGTGGGGACCCATTTACGAAGGTGTTACTGAAGGCAGCCTTGGAAACTTTGCTGCAGATCGTTTGCAGAGCTCTGTTGTAACTGTGCATGCAACACAACATGGTATTTTGTTCTTTTTTAATAGATGCTTTAAGGCTCTTCAGTGCATTTTTTTGCTTTAAAACTTGAAAACATAAAGGAATACAAAGAGTGTTTGCAGCTGCAGCACATGAACAGCTTACCAAGATGTGAGATAGAAGAAATAGGAAACAAAACTTGATTTGCATCAGCAGAGGGAAGTCCCTGCAAAAGGTTTTGAGCGGGGACCATGGAGACCAAAGGGTATTTCTTCAAATGAAGGAACTCGCCTTAGTCTGCTTAAAACCGAGGTTAGAAAATCACAAAGCCAAGCGACAAAACCTCTGGAAAGGTGAAGTTTGATTTGTGGCCTCAGCGCTGCCATGAAGGATGGAGGTTGGTGTCACCTGAAGCACCAGAACTGGGCTCTGCTGGGTTCAGCACCCCACATCCTCCTCACCATCCTCCTGATCCTTCTCCGGTGGCTTTTGAAGGTCTCTGTGCAGACAATAAGTGACCGGGCACTTTTGGCTTTTTCAGGGTGTCACCCAAACCAGCTGTGAGTTGGCTGGTGTCCCCTCCCCACCCCTCCAAACTGGGACATCTAAATTTAACCTGCTATCAACAGATAGCAGGAGGAGCTGGAGAGCAGACCTGGATGGGGTTGGGGTTGGGGCCCGTGGATGAACGGGATGGCGGGGGAGCTGTGCTGCTGCTGCTGCTTGGCCCTGCTCTCTGAAAATGACGTTGACAGTTTTCTTTACTGAACCTAAATATGAAAAATGATGGGGAACATAATGAAATAAATACAGTGTGGTATTTGCAAACCAGTCATACGCTGCAGCAGCTTTTAACCTCTCGTTTGCCCAGGTCGCAGAGCGCAGAGCCCGTCTCTGCTGCCCGGGTACCGCAGCCTGGCCGAGCCATTGCATCTCTCCAGATGCAGTATTTACAGCTCCCATCTGACCTGGCTTTTGCTAAATAAGCAAACAGCAGAAGGAGACTGAACTTGCAGAAGTTCGGCTGCTGCCCACACCAACCGGCTCGGCTCTGTCCTGCCCTCGCAAGATGCACAGCAGCCTGGCAGCGAAAAACGCAGGATGCCGGTTGGTATTTTTAACCAGAAACCTCCATGCTCAGATGCGGCGTAAGAGCTGAAACGGGGAGAAAAGGCACTCATGGTAAACAGAGTGTTTATCGTCACCTTGAAACGTGAGCGCAGAGGTGGTGGAACCGCTTGTTTTAAAACAGCCACCGCCCAAATGACTCTAGGCAGACCTGTTTGAAAACTTCACTTTATTTCTCTGTCTGTTATAAAAGCAGGGGTTTGGTTTTTTTTTTACATCTCTGTAAGTGTCCAGACTCAGTACATCTTGGGTTTGTTTTCACAGTATCTCTGCAAGACCAAGGACAATTCTTATTGCTGCACCAGGAGCCGGGGCAGGAGGGAGAGCAGCGCCGAGGCCCAGCAGCCCCTGCCCGACCCCCCTGCCCAAACCCAGCCTTGTTCTCCACGGGTCCACCCCTCCCAATGCTGCTCTTTGTTGACTCTATGAGGGACCGTCACTCTCCTGCCACACTCAGCTTGGCGTCAAGGGTAGGAAACGAGCCCTGGACCGCTATGGGATTTGGACAGGGATGCTCAGGCTACGCTGTCAGCTCCTGGCCATAAAGCATCGCTGACGGGACAGGTGAGGCAGACAAGCTCACAGTATCCCATGTTGGTGCCCCATCACCTTCCCAGCACATCCTTTGTGCATCCCTGGTTCTGCAAAATGCTTTTTATTTACCTCTGTTTATTGACCACCTTACCAGTGCAGGATGCTCCAGGGCCCCAGACATTTAAGCCCCCTTTGGGACCCTGTCAATCCCCATTCTAACCACATGGCTCTTAAGCAGCCACATCAACAGCAATGGCTATAGCACCTGTTACTTCCAGCCACCATCCCTTTTATATTCAATCTGTCCCCGTCAGTTTTGTAGCGAAGCAGCATTGGAAAAAAAAAACATCACTTTTAATCACAACGCATGAAATCTCCAAAGAGGCAGCATCACTTTCCTATGCCGTGTCTGGTGATGCGAATGGAGGTGGAGGGACACGTTTCAACCTAGGCACGGGAGAAAGGCATTCTTTGGGAAGGGAGAAGTCCATGCAAAGCCGACCCCAACGTGAAATTCGAATTTACTGCTCAGCTGGGTCTATTCAGTGCAACAGGACAAATTAGCCAGGAGGTTACTATCAAATTGCATGGATGCATCCAGTCCACCAGGTAGAGGGAGTAGGAGGAACCAGATTTACTTAATGCACTGGGAGACTAAGTCCAACACAAAGCTAAGTGGAAAAGGACGTAGGTGTTCCCTGAATGTGGTTTTTGGTGACTGAGAAGAAATCTTGCCTTGGAATTCCTTCGTGCAGCTAATTAAGACAACAGGGTCCGATTTCTTCGACCCATGCTGACATCAGTGAGAACTGTAAGTACTCAGCACCTGGAGACAAAGTGAATACCAGACATAAACACCCCTTCTGCTCCCATCCACAGCACCACCCAGAAGTGCATCTAAGCGGCAGCCGAGATGCATCCAAACATTATCAGCTATTCACCCGCAGCTCACATTTTGTCCTCTTCTGCATGTATTGCCTAGGAGAAAATACAGACAAGTCCCAAAGGGCTGTGCCGGTAGAGCTATAGTTAGGATTTGAATCCATGTAAGAAAACGGAGTTTAATACAGAGTGACTGTGCAAGTCAAAGTCTCCCTAGCTTCATCCTTTGTAGTCCCAAAGCCTAGATTTAGGCAACCTTTGGCTCGTGGATTTGGGTTTGATCCAGTCCATTTGTTTGCAAGCTGCTTGTAACGCTGGGCTTCCTACCCTGGACATCTGCCCGTTGGAGAGAGCAGCTCTGTGGCCGAGCATCCCTGAAAACCGGTGTGTGAGGAGGGTGGGCTCCCCGACACGGGGCCTGCAGGGACACAGGATCCTCGTTTGCTGGTTTGAGACTGTCACGGTGCGGGACGTATC
Organism: Pampusana beccarii; assembly: GCA_013399365.1. NCBI lineage: Eukaryota > Metazoa > Chordata > Aves > Columbiformes > Columbidae > Pampusana > Pampusana beccarii. The sequence goes on along the minus strand of VWYH01003732.1, from coordinate 3,901,578 downwards.
TTCTGGGCGTGCTTTGCCCAGCCAGGTGGTGATGTTCAATCTGTTGCCAAAGTAGACGGTGTGTGTGGCTTTGGAGAAAGGAGGAAGGAGAATTTCTCGCTGGTAACGTCCTGTGTGGAAGTTGAAGGTGACAATAGCAGCTAAGCGGTGCCTCTCCGAGGGGAGAGCCTTTAGAGCAGCGCGTGTGGGGTTGTGAGGCCTGTTCAGACCAGCTCAGCAGGGCCAGGCCTGTATCTGGCACGCTGAGCTCTTCTCAGTCCCAGCTCTTGAGGCAAATTGTTAAAAGAGGAAGAAGTGTTTTCTAGGGGAAGGAGGGAGGGAAGCGATCTGCCTCAGCCCGTGTGCTGGAGCGAGAGAGCAGCTCCTCCGCCCCCCGGCCCTGTCCTCCAGATGCCACCTCTGCAGAACCTCCTCTGCCTGCAAACCCGGCTCCTTCCTGCTCCCTTCCCCTCCCGAACTGCATCTGCTTGGCTCTGAAGCCACCTGGTCTTTACGAAAACCTACAGGTTCCACCTCCTGCTCCAAATGCACCTTATTTACCAGAGGATCTACACGCCAGACTCAGGTGCTGCCCTGCTTGTGCCTTCCCATGCATTACCCTGTGCATGGTAACGCAAGGTCCTGTCTGTGCCCCGCTCCTGACAGTCGTGTAGATCGTGAGGTTATTTGGAAGAAAGTTATTGACTAACCCCAGTGTGGTTTGTTATCATGGGAAGAAGAGTGTTTCATAGCTTTTGCTCCCACTGTCTGCTAGGAAGGGCTGCCTGTTATTTCCAGACGTGGCTGTTCCTGAATTATGGATATTGCTGGGTAGACTTGGTAGATAAGATCTGCCCTTGCTCACACCCATGCATCTCCAGCGACTTCAGAAGGATCCTTTTTTATGTCCTGCTCTTTTCTTACAGCACCGTCATTTAGATATTACGGGAAAACAGGACAATAGGTCTTCACCCAACAACAGCTGGTGCACGAGCCATTGGCTTTTACGCCACGAGAAGGTAAGACTGAGCTAGCTGGGCAAAAACATCCACGTGTCCTAAAGACAAACACAGTGGGACATCCCCCCTTCTCGATTTACGTTGACTCCCAGGGCCACAATTCCAGCTGTGAGATGATCCCAAATCGTGATGCTATCGGGAGGCGGATACCCCACGTGGAAGTGGAGCACGTCCCTGCTGCCCCTTCTGCAAAGTGGGGAGAAGCCTCGCAGCTCCCACTCGAGAGACACCCCACAGCAGGCTGGTTATTTGCATTGCTTTGAAACTGAGATTATTTCCATGCTTCCTTGTTCCAGGTCTTAAAACCAGGAAGATTTTCTTTTTTTTCTTTCTATCACGCTTCTTCTGATCTCATGCCCTTTTCATCCATCAGCCTGTGACACATCGGCAATCTACTCCTTGCTCCAAAACTTTCTCCCAAAAAATTCTGTAAAAGGCCATTCTGCCTGGTGGTGTTTTTGTTGTGTTTCAAATATAGCTTTAAGGCAAAAGTTTGGCAATGCAAAGCAAAGTCTACATAAGGCCGCATGACTTGGATTTGCAACTCAGAACCTTACAGCTTAAAAAAAAAAAAAAATCCTTATCTTAAATAGTCAACTTTTTGCTCCAGGAACTTGTTTTGTTCTCAATCAAAAAGAAAAAAAAAAAAAAAATCTTAAAATCCCAAATAAAATGTTCTTATCGTTCTGGGCAGTCTGGACAAGCTAATGAGACTGAGTTCAAACAGTAACTAAGATAGGGAAGAAAGAAAAATAAGCTATACGGGTAGACATCAGTGTTAGATTCTTCCCTTAGGAATCCAGTGATGAGACAGACCCAGTCACAGGTCTCCTCTTTAGCTTTAGCACAGTGAAATCCGTCCCAATGGGAGAAGGTAGAATGGTTGCATTTGTTGAATGAATAAAAAGTGCATTTTTATCTTGCTGATTATACGTGTATGTTCTAATACCTAAGTGATTGTTTTGCCTTTTTTTTTTTTTTTTTTTTCCCCCTCCGTTTTGGTGCCGGGACGTCAGGTTTCTATTATCGGTGTTTTGGAGGTATCACCACAAGTGGTGGTCCGTCCTTTGGCCTCCACATGAGTACCTGAGCATCATTGGCATTGGGTTTGACAAGGGCACTAGGTGGTATTGGCTCATTCTTGCTAAGGACCTGGGGCTGCTCTTGAGCAGAGGGTTCCTGCAGCTTGGCACGCTGCCCCAAGGGTCTGCTGGGATTCACCTCGATGCCCAGCCTCATGCGCCATTTGATAGTCTGCAAGGTCACCATTTCGTTGGTGGCCGTGTTGGTGGCCACCAGCCAGGTGGTGAAGCTTTGATCCCGGTGGATGCTCGTGAGTTTGGCCACGTTGCTCTCGCTGACGGGCACTGCCCACGTCACGCTGGGGTAGAAGTTGTCGTTCATGCTGATGTTGAACTTGGACTCCTTCTTGGTGGGCCCCACGATGGTGTAGGTTTCTGTCGTGTTTCCATACCAGGGATAGTTCACTCCGTCTGAGTCACTGATGGCCTGGATTTTACCGTCCAGGAGATCTGGAAGCTCCCAACTTGACCTGCCACAATCAACAACAAATCATGGATAGCGCATTAATTAATTTGTTTAGAAAAACGCTGGACTTCAAGGAAAGACAGGGAGGAGTTTTTAATGCATTCCCTTTTTGCTTTTACTGGAACTTGTGCCTTTTACGCCATCCTGCTGAAAGAGCTCATCCCTGCCGTTAAGTCTGTGTCTGCAAACTTCCAGGACAGATCGGGAAAATCTGTCCTGCTGTTAAACACCACCAAAGAACCACCACCAGGCTCGTCCTCGCAGGGACCGGTGGCCACCTGGAGTAGTTCAAAATATGTCGGTATTTACATGAGGTTGCAAAGGGTAGGTGCTCAGGAAAGCTCCGGTGTTGGAGCAAATCCAGTGCCACAGGGATCTTCTTGCTGTTTGAGCAGAAGGACTCGCTCCAGTGCCATGGTCAGGATCTCCTGACTCTTGTGTAGGTGCGAACGGGGCTCAGGGCTCAGTTTCTCCCTCTCTAAAGCCCAAAATCACCCGTGTCAGCAGAAAAACGGGCAAGCTCAGAGCTGGCCCTGGGGGTGAGGTGACAAAGACCTCAGCGGTGGCAGTAAAATCAAGGACTTCTCTCAAGTAACAAGTGATAGGATGAGAGGAAACAGACTCAAGTTGCACCAGGGGAGGTTGAGGTTGGATCTGGGGAACAATTTCTTCCCCAAAGGGCTGTGGGGCATTGGAACAGGCTGCCCAGGGCAGTGCTGGAGTCACCATCACTGGAGGGGTTGGACAGACGGAGATGAGGTTCTCAGGACATGGGGCAGTGCCAGGGCTGGGTTAATGGTTGAACTCAATGATCTTGAGGGTCTCTTCCGACCAAAATGATTCTATGATTCTGTAACTCAACTGGGCCATAAAGCTTCCCACTGCCCCATTCTGTTCTTTCTTTTCACTCCCTACCTGCAAACTCTCATTTTCTCTCTGGGTTAGGCCCTGTCCCTCCCCGCTGTCTGCCTGGCGCTGGATGTGTAACTCATCCTTCTGCAGCCCGAGCAAGGACCCAGTTCAAAGGCTGCACACGCGGCTCGGGGCTGCGGATGGTGTTACAGCAATCGGAGGAACCGAGGTCAGCCGGCTTGTAAAACTGCCTGAGCCGGGCGTCTGTGCACTGCGCTTGCGGGACTGACAGAAAGGTCAGTCTTTCTAGCAAGAAAATACGTGAACATGGTCCTCTGGCACCTTGCAATGCTTGATGCACAACTGGGATTTTTAAATTTTTTTTTAATTAACTTCCAATTTAATTTTTAAGATTAGATGTGCCAATAGAAGCAGACTACTGTAAATGTCTCGGAAAAAAAGGTTAGATATTTGCAGAGCAAAGGCGCTAGGATGGCATAACCACAGACCATGTGCTCAGCGCACGCCAGGTATCTTAAGGACATTCTTTTAAAAAACAGCCTGGTAGAGGTGGCTCTAATATACCTTCTGCTTACGAACCAGCCCTCCCTGCCACTCGGAGATGATGTCCCCGACACCAAGGTGGCAGAAGAGGCTGTGGCAGCTCCCAGCCTGGCATTTGCACCTGACCCGCCGTGGGGCTGAGCACCAGCCCCCCCCAGCCTCACGTCTCCCGCTGTGAGCTGGGACACGGGTTATCTTGGGAGGGAGACAGAGGGGACGCGCTCGGGCTCGTCAGGGGAACAGTCCAAGCCTTTAATAAGTCCGTGCTGTGGCTTAAAATAGCCCCTTGGCTGAAGTGGGGGCTGTGGTGGGGTAGGGGGGGGCACGAATCAGGCCCAGCTGGCTCTGACACAGGTTTGGGACAAGCTGCTTCTCTCTGCTGGCCAGGACTAACGTGATAGTCTCACAAGGCTGTTCTGATTGTTAATTAGCTAATGACCGTGAAGTGCCTCCATGTTTGTAACCACTGGATTGTTCAGCAGTTGGCTGTAAATGTCTGGCTGTCGCTAGAAGATACCGTGGGGGCTTTAAAGATCTCATTTATCTTTTTTCATGTGAGCGGGGCTCCTCGCAAAAATCTCCCCCGTGCCACGGCAGGCGCTGGGCAAAGGGCAGGAGGCAGCTGGTTTGCAGGTTGGGCGTCCTGGGAGGAACCTGGAAGGTTAAGTGTGAGGGGGGTGCGGGGATGCTCTGCGGGATGCAGGGATGCTCTGCGGGATGCAGGGATGCTCCAGGGGAGGCAGGGATGCTCTGCAGGAGGCAGGGATGCTCTGAGCAGCAGGACCAGGGGTTAGCAGCAGCCGGAGGTTATGCAAGTGTGACATCTCCCTGCGCAGATTTACGGGCTGCTGTCAGCTACGGCACCGCAGCTGCAGCAATCCTCTCCTTGAGCTCATAGCCAGCAGGCAGAGGGAGTCCTTTCCCTGGAAGAAAAATTCTTAGCAAAGGCAGCCAAAAGGAGATCCCTGAGCAGTCCTGCCAGGACCCCCGGCCACGGAGAGATGTTTACATGCTCTGCTCTCTAAATCAGTGTCATCCTGGCTCACGGTCCCCCAAGCTCTTCAGCAAGAGCTGAGAAGGGAAAAGCTCCAGGGATGCTGGATGAGCTCAGCCCTCGGCGGGCAGATGAGCAGAGGTCGTACTCTGCAGCCCCCACCTCCCCGCATCACAGCCCCGCTCTGAAACACCATCTGGGGGCTCTTTCTCTCCCTTTCAGCAGATGGTTCAAGATTACTTTCCATTCAGACAGTGGCTGCTACTCAGCTTGGCTGTCACCCGGAGATGAGATGTGACAATTTGCTCTGTGACATGCATGGTGCTAAGGTGCAGCCACAGCATCTCTGCGGGTGTGGAGGCACCAAACCGGGACCTGAGATGCTACAAGAGGCTGATAACCCCCCCCAGGCTGCTCCAGCCTACTCAGGTGGGTGAATGGCAGAAGAATCAGGTACAGGATGCTCAGGAACTGCAGGGCAACTCAGAGCAGCTTGTCCCCATCTTCATCCCCAGTAGACGTATCTGACCCCAGACCAGTACAGAATTACAGGATCTCCTCAGGGTTTAAACAAGAGCAAAATGGTGGAGTTACAACGGTTGCTGAAGGCAGGGTGCTGTCTGCAGGGCCTGGGAAACCGCACCTCGAAGCCCAGCGCAGCTGCACCGGAGCGGCTCAGCAGAGCATCCTGCTGCAGGGAAGGCGTGGGCAGCAACGGGGAAGAAGAAACTGGCCTGTGTTTCTCTGCGGTGCCTAATTCTAGCGAGTGCGGTTAACCCCGGGGTTTCAAAACCGTCACGCTTTGTCTGTGCAGCTTAGAAACGAGAAGAAAAATGAGGCCTTATGATGGTCCCATGACTGGAGCAAAAGCAGAGGCTGCGTGACGGTTGGTGCTGCTGCGGTTGCTCTTCGCCTGCTGTTACAGCAACGCCTGCGTGCCAGCCAGGTGAGCAGCCTTTGCTTGCACAGCCTGTCCATGTTAAATAATAGGCCAACAACTGCCCTTCTGGATGATTTTTGGAAAGAACGCTGTGGAATGATCTTTGGCTGCATCAGCATCTTTCTGCAGTGGTGTCGAGCCAAGGAAAGATCAGAAAGTGCCCAGTAAACACTTTGCTGACAATAGCAGGGAAGAGGCGTGAAAAGAAACCAACCTATCTGGTTTCATGGATTCACTAGAGCTGATCAGCTCCAAAGTCAGTAGATTCTAACCAATCAAAAAGAAAAGTTTGCTTCTGCTGCTTCAGAGTCTGTATGGGTACCACCAGAGACTGGAGCTGCCAACAAACCCCTCTTAACAAATGTCTCCTTGCTACCAGGAGAAGGAACTTTGAGCTATTTCTTGTGGCACAACCGTAGCCCCGCTGCTGACAGCCAAGCAGCTTTAGTTTTATCCTCCTAATTCTCATTTGGATCCATTTCTTGCTATTCTATCACCCAAAATGAAGTCTCCAGCTTCTCCCCAGCCCTCCAGGTGCTGCCCCACCGCACAAACCGAAGCGATGGCTGCAGCAGCCTGGGCAGCGACAGCAAATCCAACCCGCTGCATCCAGCACAGACACGTGTATATTCATTTAACCTCTTCAGACGGGCATCGGGCACTAGTGCATCCTCAGCCCCGGTTCCTTAAAGCCAACTCCTAAGCAGCCACAGGCCAGATGGATTTGCGTAACCTCGTGCTTTCCAACATCCAGCCTTTCCAGCAGCTCCCTGATTCAGAGAAGCCCCACGCAGACGCAGGCTCTGTGCAGGTACCAGCGCGATGTGTGGGCGCAGTGAAAAGCCGTTCCAGGTATTTCACATCCCTGCTCCTACCTGCCCCCCTCCGCCTGCGCTGGTGACTGGCTGAGAGAAAGAAAACCTGATATTCAGAGCTGCTTAATTTTAAATTGTCCTTTACAGCGCCTCTCTCACCTATTCCGGCGCATCAGGCAATTCAAGCCAGGGTCACAGCGAAGAACAGGAAGGAAATTTAAGCTGTTGTTCCCCCGCTGTCGCAGCCGTGCTGCTGTGGTCCCTCTTCCCCCCATCCTCCAGCTGCACGTTCCTGCCTCGGCTCTCCAACCGGCAGTGGTGTTCGGTGCACGCTGGGTCAGGGGGTAAAACTAGCAGAAAACTGCAACTAAGAAAAAGGGATGATTTTCTGCTGATTTAGCTGAGCAAGCTCAAGTCAGACTGGACATCCCATTTAACTGGGCTAAGATGAGAGCTCACAGCGCAAGTAAGGGCCAGGGGCCATGCAAGAGCAGCAAAGCCTCTAAACCCCTGTGGGGTATCTCAGTGAATTCCCATGGCAAACTGATCTCCCTTCACTTCCCATGGAAAGCAAAACCTTTTTTCCTTTGGTGAATCTGGTTTTGATTGTGTTTTCCCTCCCGAGGACTGGGGTTTATTCTCTTGACAAGTCGATTTCTCGAGTTCATTGTGTCTCTGCTGCAGGGCATGGAAGATTTAATCTCGCCAGAGCGAGATGCCTGGTAAGGTAAAGCGATGATGTAATGCTGCCCAGCTGCCCCATCAGGTCCTTCTGGGGAGAAATATATACCTGAAACTTCTCCAAATCCTTGGCTGATCATATTCAAACTCTGATTTATTTATCTCTCCGTTTTGCATATCTCCATCTGCATCACTTCTCTCACATCTCCATGGAGATGCAGAAACAAGGCTGGGTGATGCCATTCCCACATCGCCTGGCTGCCGACACGCAGCTGCTGCACAACCTGGGGCCCAAACCAGCACCCACCCCAGGACATCCCAGTGGGGAACTGGTCCTGCCGTTCCTGCACAGGTCAGAGCTCTGAGGCCTGATCCTGCTACCTCCTGCTGCATCTTTTCCTCAAGGGTTTGGGGCGGAACCCTGCTCGGGGGGAGCAGTAACACCAGCCATGGGGGTGAAGGGGAGTTTGCCCCAGTTCTGCACAGAGGGGAGGTCAGAGAGCACGTCCATATCCTCACACCGGGGGTTTTCACGTTCCCAGCAGCACCTACTGACTTGCATGTAAAATTATTCCAGCATTGACGTGTTATCCGAGCTTTATTTTCCTTTAAAAATACTGCATTTAGCCCCCAAAATTGTCAATGCCACTTTAAACGCGTGTGTCTAAATTATCCCTTCTGTAGCTAACATCCCTATAGGAGCGTTATGCACAGCTCCATCTGCTCCAGTATTTCTCAGCTGTTTCTGTCCTCAACGTAATGGCCAGCTTATACACAGCTAACAACTTCGGAGCATAAAAGTGAAAAATTAATCCAAAGCCTGCTGTAAGTATTAATGCTCTGGTTGACCGACTATTTTTTTTTATTATTATTATTATTATTTGGAGTTTTCTGTTTGCCTGTCACCCCAGTGATTACAAATATGTGTGCTGCAGTAGCCTCTTCATCATGGAAAGTTGGGACTAACACTCTGTTGGCATAAATCAGTGTAGCTCTGTGGAGGTCAGGGGGATTATGTTGAGTTACACCAGCTAAAGGCTTGGCCCATCCTTTCAGACAGGTTTGTGTCCTGTCTCTCTCTATGTAAAGGTCTTCCAAGAGCATGTTTCAATGGCATTACAAAGAAGCCTTTCCCCCCAAACACCTTTATTTATAGCTTTCAGATGGCGATGCGTCTACAGAAAGAGAGTGGTGGGGCAGACCAATTCCTCCTTATGTATGGGTAACTCTTTTTTGTATCAGTTAAATGTCAGTGAACCTCCTAGGGGGAAAAAAAAATAATAAATCTTTGTTTCCACGATTTTCTGGCTGCGATATTTTAATCTGACTACCTGTTTACAGCACTTAGCTTGTAGATACAACTTTTCTTGTCTCAAAGCATTCCAACAAGGGAAGACTGTACCAAATCATCCTTTTAAACATAGGGGAACTCAGGTGCAGAGAAATAAAAGGATGTGTTGAGGTTTGCAGCACTAGCAGAATAGCTCTCTGCCTGGTCCTCTTTATTTCAGTGGATGTGAGCTGTATTTATATACAGTGGACTTTTCTTTTTTTCCTTTGCAGCTGGCCGTTAAAGACAGGATTTCTAAATGAGCCTGAGAATTACACATGCAAATCCCGAAGGCCTGGAATTGGGAACATCTGAGCAACAAATTGTCCTTGTAAAGATGGTGATGGAGCCAAAAAACCTACAGATTTCGGGCCTGTTGTAAGTACTTTTAAAATCAAGATGAGCTGGTCTTGTCCTCTGCTGAGCCTCGCTGCTGGGGTTTGCCAGGTTTGCTTCTCAAGGCACTTTCTGCTTGAGCAGAGAGGGGACGCGGGGACAGAAGGAGGGGACAGTCTGTCACTTAGGGCTGCTCCTCGGCGTGCCCTTCCCTCTGGTCCACATCTTACAACGTGTATTAGCTTTAGGTCTGAGATGCAGAACCCGTCCTTTCTCCCTTGCCCCCCAGAGACCGGGCAGCATCGGCACCTCCAGCCACCAAACCATCTGCCAGCTCTGCGGTCGGGTTTTGTCCCTGTGGCTGGACAGACAGATTTCTGCTGCACACAGTGCTGCTCAGCACCGTGAGTTGCAGAATTGCTGCTCTGTGCAAGCACTCGGAGATAAATGCTGTTGCTGATTTAACTACAGGCCAAAGCTTGCACCAGCGTTTGGTGAACTGGTGGGGGACTGGGGAGAGATGACTTTTCACAGTAGGGAGGTGACATTTTAATTTGACTCACTGCTGTCTCACTATGACTGTCTGACCTGTAACACTGGGGGTTTAGTATGCAAACAGTCCCTAGATTCCCCCTACCAGACACAGATACCTACATATTCCCACTCTTACATTATTTAAAATGATGGTAAAGCGAAATTTTCACCCTTCTCCAAGGTGATGCAAAGGGTTTAATTATCAGTGGGCTAAATCCACCTTGTTCTTTCCCTGTTGGCTGCCTGCTACTGTGGGCAAGGCATGCAGGATTCCTCCTGTGACGTTAAAAGTCTTTTCCTAGAGCTGGTGGGCTAGGGAGCTCACAGCATGGCCCACTGCAACAGCAGCACCGCACGCTGGGGTCGGCACCGAGCCACAAGTGTCAACCCTCGGGTTGCCCCGGGTCTCGTTAATGTGCGTTTTTACCCCATCAGAGATGGGGAGCGATGCCGAAGGGAGGAGCTGGCCATCAGGGGAACCCCTCGGGTGAAAGGCGTATCAAACCAGGGGTACCTGTCACGATAGGGATTTCAGGATCGCCAGTGCTGCTCAAAAGCTGTTATGAAATATAGTGTTGCTTTTGGGTTCCTAACAGAACAAGTTGGTTTTGGTTGGGGCTTGGGCACATTCCCTTTAGAAGAGAAGAATACGCACTCCTTTAGAGGGGCAGAGACTAGCTCTCCTGTATTTTAAACATATCAGAAAGTCCTGTTAAGTTTCAAAAGAGCCGGGTTTTAGAATCAAACCTACTGGGTTTTAATTGTTGGCTTAATCCAGTATTCCCCAGCCAGGCCGTGATCCTCCCGCTGTTTCTCCCCGCTAGAGAAACGCACCCGCACGCGCTTTTGGAAATACTTACATTCCCTGTTCCCCGTAGTGATTGTAAAATTCCATGTGGCTGCAAGCCTGGATCCAGCCCACGATCCAGGTCTCCTTCTTGGGAATAGGGGGCACCAGGACTTGTGCAGAGGCTCGGAAGTGAGGGGTCCGGTAGCGCAGGACCACGCTGGAGGACTCGTCGATGCTGGTGGGAATGGGATCGATGGAGGCTTTGACTTCAATCACTGAGATACTTTCCCGGAAAACTTTGGATTTGCAGCTAATGCTCTGAATACAGCCCATGGCACACCCCGAGTACAGTCCGACGCAGCTCCGAGGGTACTCCAGCAATCCTGGGGAATATTAGGCATTGAAATTATCTAGTGCTAGATCAATTACAGATCTTCTTGGTTTGTAATTTCAAAACTGATATCCATAGGATAGAAAAATTATCATGTAAAGCCTTAATTTGAGTATCTGTCTTACAAGTACTGCTCCTATTTTGAGGTTAGCTGCACTTCAGAAGCAAAGGGGCCTTTAAATATTTTTTTTTTCCCCTTTTAATGACCCATTAACTCTCTCCCTCAAACAGTCTTTGGGTTAAAAAAAAGGTCTCTTGAGTTCAATAAATAACGGTGGTGTTCTTAGCTGATATATTTAGTCCTTCCTTTCCTCAGATGCAGTCTGTCATTCACCGTCAAACATAGGACCAGCCGGTATTTCCCTTTATTCTTTGGATGAAAAGCAGAATGTTGATAGACACATCTATATAAATAATGAAATAGTTTTTAGCCCCAGCTTGTCACAACCGGTGTGGATTTCCACTTCCTGACTTGCAGTTGTTCATAACTTCCTTTCGCACAAAATTACAATAATAACAGAAAGAAACGATGGGTGGAAAATGCAAAAAGTAGCCAATTCTCCGATTATAGAGGCTCCTCCGCCGGCGATGTCAGAGCTTTGGGGGTTGATTTTTTTTTTTTTTTCCTTCTTTCTCTTTTTCCTTAGAAATAGCCAAAACCATAAGGAATANGCCCGGGGGGCGCCGGCCCCGCGGCTCCCCTTCGTCCTCCTCGGCGAGCGGGTCTCCGCAGGGCTGTCCGACCTTCGTCCTCTTCCTCCTCCTCCTCTCGCTGCCGCTGCTGCCGCCGCTCCCGGGCGAGCCGGCTGTGGCTCAACCCGCGGGGCTCATGGGCGGTGTGCGGGGCTGCTCCGCACACGCGTGGGCCCCGCGGGGGGTCACAGCAGCATCCCGCGGCGGCGGGAGCAGCGCCGAGCACCGGCCGCGCCG